>JASANF010011663.1:0-71010 GCA_030248245.1 Trissonchulus sp. WLG1_4 | reverse complement strand
AAAAATTATAAACAGTCTACATACATTAAATGCAGGAACAATTTTTTGCACAAAATACAATAGCGTCCAACGTTTGCAAACTTTGAGACCACAAACTGTGAGTCTACGCATTAAACTTGGTCTTTTAAAAAAAGTGAAACTACTTTTCAAGTTTTTGTTCAAGACAGATTATACCTATGTATTTAGTTGCATCTGACAACTAATTTGTTACAGAGCAAGGTTAATTGATCACTTTCTTGAAATCACATGCAGGAAATGTCGGTCTAAAAGGTTGCTAAAATGCTAACTTATTCTCAGCTTTGTGAGTATTTGTATTTGAAGATGAACAAAGGGCATAGGCGGATCCGGCCCGAAGGGCCGATAGGCCCCCGACTTGTGCATACATGTAGGTCGCTCTCCATGTTGTTTTAGGCCCTTGTAGCCTGTTGCGGACTAGATAGGCCCCTCTCCATGTTGTTTTGGGGCCTATTTAGGCCCTTGTAGCCTGTTGCGGACTAGATAGGCCCCTCTCCATGTTGTTTTGGGGCCTATTTAGGCCCTTGTAGCCTGTTGCGGACTAGATAGGCCCCTCTGCATGTTGTTTTGGGGCTTATTTAGGCCCTTGTAGCCTGTTGCGGACTAGATAGGCCCCTCTCCATGTTGTTTTGGGTCCTATTTAAGCCCTTGTAGGCGGCTGTGGAGTAGATTGGCCCCTTTCTATGTTGCTTTTTTGGGCCTATTTAGGCCCTTGTAGCCTGCTCTGGACTAGATAGGCCCCTCTCCATGTTGTTTTGGGGCCTATTTAAGCCCTTGGAGCCGGCTGTGGACTAGATGGGCCCCTGTCTATGTTGCTTTTGGGCCTATTTAGTCTCTTGTAGCCTGGTCTGGACTATGTAGATAGGCCCCTCTCCAAATTGCTTGGGGACCTATTTAGGCCCTTGTAGTCGGCTGTGCACTAGATAGGCCCCTCTCGATGTTGCTTTTGGGCCTTTTAGGCCCTTGTAGCCTGCTCTGGACTAGATATGTAGGCCCCTCTCCATGTTGTTTTGGGGCCTATTTAGGTCCTTATAGCCCCCCCCCCGAAATTTGTTCCGACTGAAATTTGACACAATGGTCCCTCCTTTGGTTTTTATTGATCGGCCGAAAAAAATTTCCGATACGTCTCCAATTGAACAAATTTGGTCTAAAAATGAAAAATTTTCCACAATTTGTTTTTCTTGGGGGCCGCCGCCCCCAGACCTCTGCGACTATGTGGCTTACTATTTCTTCTTCTTATCCTTCATCAAAGCCTATGCATGTATATATACAAGTATGTACATTAGACTGCATTTGCATGTCTACACGAGTACATCATGCTGCATTTAGGTGTGTGATATATACACTGTCTGTTTTAATGCTCCCATATTTAGTTTTATTTTCCTGTCGGAAAAAATTTCTGATACGTCTCCAGTTGACCAAATTCGGCCTAAAAATTGAAAAAATCTCCATTTATTTTCTGGGTACGCCACTGGTTTTACTTACAAACACATTCAACTCATTGCCTTGATATGGCCGCGGCAATAACAAGATACCGTAAAACTGAAAAACGCTAAATAATACGCTATCATAAAAAGTGAACAAAATTCTGCAGACCTCACCCCCCCCCCCCAAAAAAAAAATCAAAGTTTGGGACCGCCAGTGCCCTCCCTAGAAACTTTCAACGACTAAACTTTTACACAAGGATCCCCCCTATTTGGTTTTATAGCCTGGCAGGAAAAAGTTTCCTATACGTCTCCAATTGATCAAATTCAGCCTAAAAATAAAAACTTTCTCACATTTTGTTCTGGGGGCTGCTGCCCCCAGACCCCTGCAACCTTATGGCTTTACTGTTCCTTGCTTTTGTTCTTGCTTTTGTCTATATATGTCAGGGTTTTTTTTTTGTGCAAAACCCTGTGCAAATGCACACTTTTTTAAAATTTTGCACACAAAAGTTAAAATTTTGCACAATAATGCACACTGCCCGATGGGCCTAGGACATGCTGAAAATGCACTGTTTTTTATGCAAAATCGAAAAAAATTCTGGGGGCTGCTGCCCAGACCCCTGCATCTACTGACATCACTGGCGGTATCATCAACGGTGGCAGGTTTTTATACTGCTTTTTGGCAAATGCGCATGATTTGCGTAATTGTTGTTCAAATTGCCCCCTTTGAATTTTATGGCCCGCCAAAAAATTTCCGTTTCGTCTTTCATTAACCATTTTTGCCCGAGAAATAAAAAAATTCTGCATTTTCAGGGGACTGCTGTCACAGAGTTCAGCAATGACCCAGGTTCCTAAACAAGTATTGATGAAATACTATGTTTTTCAAGGCAAAATTTTTTCAAAATTCTACAAAAGCTGTGGCTTCTGGGGGCTGCCGCCCCCAGACCTCCGCCAATTATGGCATACACATTTTTTGCAAGATTAAGTCAAGGAAGGTAGGTCGACTTCCTCTCGCTCAAAAAATTTCTTGGATCTGCATCTGACAGCCATTGTGCTAATGCCAGTAATTTCAAATATTTAGAATTTCAGCACACCAACATAAACATAGTAGCAACCAGCAAGGACGTACCCAGGGTGGACGGATGGTGGGAATGAGCTACAACAACAATAACGGATGGTGGGAAATGGGAATCCCCCCGAAATTTGAAGTGATTTTTTACACAAGGGTATCTTCTTTGGGTTTGACGGTCCGGTCGGAAAAATTATCTGATGCGTCTCCAATTGACCAAATTTGGCATGAAATTTAAAATTTTTCCCATTTTTTTCCGGGGGCTGCCGCCCCCAGACCCTTGCAACTTTGTGGTATACAAAGCCTTGTTATTACATATCTTTCAACAACGCCTACGCATTTATACATGAGTACATTATGCTGCATTTGCATGTCTACACAAGTATATTATGCTACATTTACTTGCGTTATATACACACTGTCTGATGTGACGTTACTTACTATCTTTTGTTTCAATTTTGCTGTCTGAAAAAATTTCTGATACGTCTCCAGTTGACCAAATTGGGTCTAAAATATGAAAAAATCGCCAATTTTTACTGGGGGCTGCCGCCCCCAGACCCCTGCAACGTATTGGTTTAGTAATCTTGCGTTTGTAAGACGTTTTATGAGTGTTAAAATTGCTAAAAAGTGCCTTTTTTGACCCATTACAAAAATTGAAAACTCATTCCCACCCTCGAAATTTTTTTCTGGGTACGCCAATGATACGTACGTATCTCTAGAGGTATAAAAACGCGTATATTTGCTTCTATATAGGCGAGGAAAACGCATTTACAGTTTGCACAAAAAAATAAAATTTTGCACACTAAAATTAAAATTTTGCACAATTATGCACACAAAATTTTTTGAAAAAAAAAACCCTGATATATGTATATATTTGTGCATTGTGCACTATTTATTTGCTAATACACTGTTATATACGTGTATCATTTAAGCTGTTTTATTGGGGTAAAATTGACATTTTAAGTAATTTTATGGTTCGTAGTGCCAAAAATCTTCTTACTGTTTTCAATTGGCTAGCTGGTGCACCCTCCCTCGCCGGCGCGCCGGTTTTGTAATTTTAGGTATTTTGAACTCCAGTTTACGTTCAATAAAAATTCGGTTCAAAAAATTGGTTTTTTAACGAAATGTGTTAATATGTGTCGTTTTTTGCGTTATAATCGCATTTAAGTCCATGTTAACACATTTCAAAAAAATGTGGCCTATTGGTCGGGGGGGCCTATCGGGGTCCGAGCCCCCCCCATGGAAAATTTCTAGATCCGCCACTGACAAAGGGCTCTGTAAAGTTTGATTGAAAATTATTAGATCGTAGAAATAAAGCGAAACACGTGATTTCATTGCAAAGAAATGAGCTTGATCATCAAAAGTAGGCAAGTAGTCGCAAAAATCAGGCACACTTACGTTGGAAAAAAACAACAGACGAGGGCAGCAAACGAAATCTGAAGACTTGGGGCCTATTCCTTTACCGGATTAAACGGACTGGACTTATTTTAGTCCTAGGTTTTGGAATGACAAATCGGACTAAACGTACTAAAAGAGTGAAAATAAGTCAGCGGCTTAATTTTAGTCTGACCCTGACCCCATTCCAAAACTACAACAGGACTAAACGGACTTAACATGCACGCTTATCATTAGCGTGCATAATTGAGTCCGTTTAGTCTGACTAAAAAGCAGCGCGCTAAAAGTTAAGTCCGTTTAATCCGGAGGTTTTGGAATGGCACTTTTATGCATAATTTTTTAAATCGTTTAGTCCGATTAGAATAGAGTTAACCCTTTAATCCGGTATATGAAGGAACAGGCCCTTGGTTTAGTTAAAGACTTAGTTTTAGACTTAGTTAAAGAAGTTTATGCTTATGAGCATACGTGGACAGCTAGCGAATTCTGGAGGGAGGGGTGAGCCAACGGGGGAGGGCGG
Source organism: Trissonchulus sp. WLG1_4 (assembly GCA_030248245.1). Classification (NCBI taxonomy): domain Eukaryota; kingdom Metazoa; phylum Nematoda; class Enoplea; order Enoplida; family Ironidae; genus Trissonchulus; species Trissonchulus sp. WLG1_4. Next base: position 66,590 of record JASANF010011663.1, on the reverse strand, counting down.
GTGCGGAGCAACTTTCCCGCTCATTTTCGCTTCGTGAGCCACCACTTTTACCTTGTGAGCCACCGATTTTGTTGTCGTGAGCCGCTTCCAAAACATTCTGGGAGGGGGTGAAGCACCTGTCAGGTGAGCTTGCCGTTTGGGGGGGGGGCGGGGTGAAAAAAGGTAACTTTTGGGGCAAATGACCAGGACAGATTTTGGGAAACATAAACATAACATAACATTTTGGGACAGATTTTTGGAGGTTATAAATGACGCACCTTCGTGGTCATGGTTAGACGGTCATTTGTTTGATTGGCTGCAATGCTGAAATATAGCTGGCATTACTAAATTTATTAGCAGGGAGAGTCAATTTTGAGATTTATTAGGATCCACCTGTGTTTGGGTGTCCCGTTACAATCCCATGTAATTGACCACCCATTTCTAATGGGGGGGGGGGAAGGGCAGCATTGGGTCTTCAGGATGTATGTCGTCCGTTAATTAGGCAACGAGAGAAAAAGATTACAGCATTTTTTGTTGTGAATTTCTCAGTAAATTGATCCGAAAGTTCAGTAAATTCTGTAATTTTAGTCTATTTTTATTTTTTAGTGTATAATTTATATGTACTATTTTTTAGTCTATAAATCCGTCATCGATACTCAATCCACGTCTTGCTTAGGTCTTTTCTTAGGTATGTAGATCCAAGCTTTAAAAATGGAACCCACAACAATGTTAAATATTTTATATACTGTCACCCCCCTGCCCCAATTTGGCTGACCAAATTTAGACCAGCCGTAATAACCAGATGGCTTTACGGAGAATCCTAATCGGTGCGTGATTTCGCTAAGCGGATTAGGGATTGGGCAACATCACGAAATACTGCGGGGGGATTAGGTAATGGGACACGCTTTAGTTAGGGGCGACAGACTAGTCCTTCCTTCGTCGGTGTAGGGCATCAAAATTGGATTTAGCGGATTAGTCGTTGGGTTATTTGATTAACCCTATAATGAGCAGAGCATCATGTGAGATACGTCATGGTGAACTACTAAATCTGGGGCTATAAAACTTGACTAGTTTATTCTGGTGAGCCGATCTTTGAACTGTTTTTTGAAATGTAGATCTTTGTATTAGGTTGCACTTTTTAGTCGTCACTGCCACACAACGAAATCTACATATGCTTATATGTGCAAATATGACTTTTTCATCGAAAAAGTAGTATTTATGGCCAATTATGAATTTAAATTGCAACAACGGCAGTCAGAATACCGATAGGAACGAGGGACAACGGAGAGGTGTGGGAGTAGGATTTTGGTTCGGGTGAATTTGAGAGTTTTTCAGTTATTTGTTTTAATACACTGGTCACATCAAAATTGTGATCACTTTCAAGTTGAATATTTTTCCCGAGTTTCAAATACATAATCATTATCACACATAACAAATATATAATATAGAAGAATTTAAGATCGCTGCAATCTGGAATAAGAAGATAAAACCGTCCCCTAATTAAACTTTGTTAATTCCCTCAATTAAATTTTTTTAATTGAATCGCTAATAGAAGAAACCTTTTATATATATCAGTTATCACACACAATATAGAAACAGTTAGGATGACTGCAGTAGTTTTGACTAAGACCCTCCCCGAAGTGCACAATGAGCTTGACTGAATGGATCGGTGCAAGATTGGGACAGGCAGGGTCGGCAGGTGTTCCCCGGAAGTTATTACCAACCACAGCCCATTAGGCGCCCTACAAACTCGGCTAACCCAGATACAGGGGGGGTACTGGTAATAAGTACTCTAGGTAGAATGGGGGGAGTACAGAATAATACATAGAAACTAAAAAAAGCATATATATATAATTGGCATAGAATAACTTATGGAAAGATAGAAATATATGAACTCAAATGTGAGAATGAAATATGAAATTTTAAATTTCACATTATGTGAATTATGGAAATGTATTTAGGCTAATTATGGGTTATGTTGTTGGTGTGCTTAAATATGCAAATTAGCTATTGAGAGAATAGAAGTGATTGTGTAGGGCACATTGGCTTTGTAAAATTGCTGATTGAAGTTAACATTAGTTGGTTACGTAAATAAAGTGAATTTATATGCACATAATATAGATTATTGCGATATATTTGGGTTTTTGATTTTGTGTATAAATAAATGGTATAGGCTTATTATAAACCTTCTAATTAACCAGACTTAATTTTTAGCTCGCATATTTTAGTTGAGCTACATATTGTACATCCACATCACTTATCGTGGATTACTTATACTTAAATTGAGTAGACTGTGATTAATTTAAGAGGGGAATGAAACCTTAGTTGAAAAGAATATGAAATAGGTGCAAGTATTTGTTTATAAACGGTTCCGGATCAAATTATGGCGAAACTGCTTGCAGAGAAATTTGAAAAGAAATGAAAGATGAATCAGTTTTTATTGTAAAACAAGTAACCGCTTGGGGGTGGTACGGTTTGAATGAATGGTTCCTGTTGACATAGCCACAAGGGCCAATTGATATGACTGGCTTAGGTGACACAAGGTGCTATTACCTGAACTGTGGTTTGCTTTGCTGTGTCACGATTCTTGGATCAAATGACGCTTTGGCTAGCAGGGGCGTGTTGCTGAGATTTACAATTTCTACGATTTTTATACCAATTGTAAGTGAAAAATCTGGTCATTCGTGATGAATTTATAAACACAAACTCGTAACGATAAAACTATAATTTTGGCTGACATCAGCACAAGTCAGTTTCAGAGAGGGCTCGGCTCAGCACAACCTATCTACGTTACATATCCCTCCCCCATCTCCCAATATTGCCAATTATCATCGATTGAGCCCAATACTGGTTTGTGGGACGCAATTCATACGTGACGACTGAACCTTGAAACGGAAAATAGTGATCTATTTCGTGACAAAGTTGATTATGTAATGCATTGCTGATCGATAAATTCGATCAATAAATCAATAGATAACAGAAATGCAATCAATTGAAATATAATAGAAAATAGATAAGAGCATGAGCAGTTCTAAATCTGGGCAGGTACATATTATCCAGAGTATATATATTATGTGTCTTTGAAGTCACTGAAAAAGCACAGCATTTCTGGACCCCTTTCTAGAGCAGACTAAGGAAATCTAGCCAAATGAAGTTTTGACAAGAGTTAGTGGACTTTGGTCATGGAAATTTCGTAGGTCCGGAAATTGTAAATGGATTTTGTGGATTTGTGAACAAATATATGCCAGAGCCGTGGATGACATTATATGCCCGGAGACAGGGCAGGGTTACATACCCGAGTCCATTATCACTAAATCCCAGTAGCGCACTTGGGTCTAGTTGAAAGCAACTTGAAATAATCACTTTGTGATATGTTGATAACTTTGCTGAGATCCAAGGAAAAATATTGAAGATATTTGGAGTCATAATATGCAACGGGGTCAACCTTTTTATGGGACGCTTTCCCGTCCCCTTATTGACCGAAAATTCATACCGTAAATTTTGCGAACATTTCGGAGAAATGGCCGGTTTCAGACACATTTTTGCTCATATTTTCATGACCCCCCTGGACCCTCGGTTTTTTTGAGGCGGGGTCTCCCAAAGTCCCAATCCCATCCCGCCTCGCCTCCTGTGTTTGGCGGGCGCCTCCGTCCCTTTGTCCCTTTTTGGATACATCCGGATTAAACGGACTGGACTTGATTATCTTCGGCAGAAGGTTACAAGTGGCATCTGGGACTAAATTAGTCAAACTAAGTCAGCTGCCCGTACTTGTGATGATCTAAACCTGTACCCTTTCTGTAAGACTGCATACAGTTCTGCATAACTGACCACCGCTCAATTGCACCTGTGAAAATTGTTTATGCAAGGCTGAAGTAGCCAACAGTAAACAAACATCCATCTTGAGATTAACCCTTGCGCCGTTGTAAGTGATATGCCGCGACCGAGTGTTTTGCCCCCACCCCATTGTTTGTGCTTTGTCTCTGCTCAAAGGCTGATTTGTTTGGCCCTCGTTTTTCAATAGTTTCAAATTCCTTGGATTCTGTTTCGAGTTGAAATTGAATATTGCGTAGAAGTGTGGCTTGGCATCTGTTGTTTGGACGTTGGTAGCAGAGAACATTTAGAAGAAAATGGGATTACAGAGTACAGATGTAGGTACGCACAGGGTCTAGGTAGAGGCAAAAACGCACCAAGTTTGAGATCACGGGACAAGCTACCCCCTTTAGATCTGACCTGTGGCCCAGTGGGCACAAGCCCTCCTTGTTGCCACTGAAAAAAATCTCCTGAAACAAGTAATTTGCTCTTGGCTTTAAAATGCTCCAAAATTGCGCCGATGCCGAAAAATCCTAATTGTTTCAGATTACTGTAAAAAAATTTCTAATGTTTGCGTAAAATAAGAAATTCTCACATTTTAGTGTTCGTGTCCCCGAAATATCAAGATATATAGACCCCCCCGTGGCCAGTATAATTTTAAAAAATCAGGGACAAGCACCACCCCAGACGCAGAGACCCTGCACGGGGAGGGGAGGGCAAAGTCCCACCCAAATTTTGGTGACAGGGGATGAAGAGGGTCCCACATCCGCTGGTGGCAAAAAAGTGGTGGGTTGAGTTAGCTAGTTAGACTTCTTCTAATGTGTGTCTTGCATATATGAAGGGGTGATGGGGGGATCCCCCCCCAAAATCGAGGACCCGGGGGGAGGGTCCCCAGAATTTGGGTAAAATTTAGAAAAAAATGGCACTTTTTGGCGAAATTTTTAGAAAATTTTGCAAAATTTAGGGTATTTTTGGTCAATCTGGGGGGGAGGGTACCCAAAATTTGGCCGGAGAGGCCCCCCCAAAATTTTGACCCCGTTACATGTATGGTGTCTTGAATACTTGATATCGAGATGTCAAGCCAAACAAACTCATGAAATAGTGACGTTTGAATTATGCGGTCTTGCTTACGTTGGTGTCAGGTGATATTGATATGCGATAGGTCAGTTTGCTTAAGTTGCTATGCTGGGCATGTCTCTCCTTTCAGTGACCGAAGGCCGAAGCTAACTCCAATAATAGAAACGTGTTTAGAATTTGGATCGGTGAAATGATTATCAGTAAGATGAAACTTTAAAACTGAAATTAAGGTTCAGTCATTCAGTGAGTAAACTTGAGAGTCGCCGAGGGCTAAATCCCAATCTGAAGTTAACTTTATTTGATTGCTTAAATAATATATAAGAGAAAATGTGATCTTATTTCATTAGGAAAGAAAATACTATAAAATGATTCAAAATTACTAATGGAAATTAAAGAACACAGTATATTTTTTATTTACTACCGTTAATTTGTGCTTACCCTTTTGTGTGTAACAGAATATGATATCAATTTGACAGCTATAGGAGAGCCATGGACCGTGACAGCAAAGGGTCTGCTTTGGAGGTCAAAAGGTCATGACGCAATAAGTCAGTCTGGATCTGCTTGAATTATTCAGTGTAATTAATAGGATTGCGTAATCGATGATTGGATGCGCATTGGTGATGTGAGCTAACCCAAGGGAACGGTGGAAATTAAGCTGGATCGGCTTTTGAATTTATTCAGGGGGGCCAGGGGTAGAGGATGGGGTCACACATTGACAGCAGAAGATAGGGGGGATCAAGGGTCAAGGGAGCATTCTGCGGCCTGGGGTAACTAAGCGTAAGTGTATCAGTTTTTACGATTTTATGATTTCGGCAGGGAAAAGTACGGGCAAACCGATCTGTGGGGAGGGGCAATATCCATGTCGTCATCTACTGCCTTGTATGAACATGAGTCAAACTTGATGGGACAGAAATTTTGACAGATGTAGCACTCACATATTACTGTGTTAGTCAAGTTTGAAAACGGTCAACCGAATACATATATACAACACTAGATACTAGCAACTGCGTCGAACCACTATAAAAAATACGTTCAAATGTGTACATACGTTAAAAAAATCATGCTAAAAGGCCATTTCTAAATCCCTCGTGTACAAAGAGCCCTTAGACTTGGGTATAGTTGTTGGGAGCGAACATAGCCTACATGTAGCGGGGTCAAAACTTTGGAGGGGTCTCTCCCTCCGGCGAAATTATGGCGACCCTGCCCCACCCGCCTCATCGACCAAAACTAACCTGAATTTCGTATAATTTTCCCAAAAAAGTGACATTTTTATTTTGTACTATATTTTGCGCACATTTCGGCACCCCTCTCCGGCCCCTCGATTTTGAGGGGTTCCCCCATCCCCCCTCATACATACATGGGAGCAAGAGATGAGGAAATTAAGGAATCGTGGGTATGTGCCTCAGTGACCCCAGCAGTGTCTGGGTGATTGGAGGATGACCTTTGGACTGACCGCCCCCCGGACAACCACTAATCAGGGCTGCATTAGGAGCCGCACGGGTCCTGGGGCCTTTCCGCTCACTTAGACGCGGCTAAGACGCCAATTGAGAAGCCAGGGTAATGAAATTTAATGCTGCCATTGACCACTAGTAGTGTTTTCGGCACTGCTACGGCTGCGCTGATTACTAAACTGATAACGGTTCCAGGACCGCAATTTGGGACTGGGCGGAAGGGGAGGGGCAAAAACAAGTCCGTGTGACCAGACCTAGTTAGCTGTGGGAGCTACATACATACATAGTGAGGTGCAATCCCTGAGAAGGATTAAACGGATTAGCTTAAAATTTGGTTTGCCAGTTATTCATGACATCGTGTGTGAAGGTTAACGGGACTAATTGTCGTGTGAACTCAGAATATCTACAGAATTTTATGACTTTCAGCTCATTAGCTCAACCTCACAAAAGCTATATGAAAATTTGTGAAAATTGCTACTGGTTGGCCTGCGATTACTACAAAGATCAAAACTGCGACAGTCTTGGGGTCAAAAATTTAGTAGGCTCAGGGGAGAAGGTACCCCCCCCCCCCCCCATCCGCCTAGCGAGTAGGGGGGCGGTTGAAGGGGTTGGGGTACCCATAATTTTCGTGCTGTCACATGTCTGAGACTCCGGGCCCTATTCTACATATCTAACCAAGTGGTTGTGGGCAGTGTCCACTGTATCAGTTTTCGGTGGTCAGAAGTGTCTCCCCATCTAAGTAGCCAGTGTCTAGGCCTGACGCTTCCCTTAATTCAATCCGACTGGCCAAATTAGTGCACTGCTAAGCATTGCCCCAGCCCCCGGGGGAAATCAAGCGATGCGCCCCCTCCCCCAATTCCGCTTTAATTAATTCACTAATCACTCCGATACTTTCAAAACAAGTGCTGATATATCAGTTGGCATTGTGGTCTCTTTTTAATGGTTGATTGAAAAATTGCTACATAGACACTGAGACATTGAAAAAACGAAGGGACTTGGTAAAAAACAGCTAGCTTAAAAGTTGAGTCCGCGTAATAAAGGCGTAGAGGCCATTCCTTTATCGGATTAAACGGACTAGACTTAGATATGTCTGACTGTCGGACTGTCCGGGGTTTAGGACTGGCATATAACTGATTTAACTAGCTAAAATACATAAAAGTCAGAGGCGTAATTTTAGTCCGGACTCATCCCTACAAAAATGTATCACTCAGCTAAAGGATTTAGCATGCAGATTTAGCACTGGCGTGAATAGTTTAGTCTGACTAAAAAGCGGCGCGCTTATAAGTTGAGTCAGTTTAATCCGGACGCTTTAGAGAATGGCATTTTTAAGCATAATTTTTAACTCGTTTAGGCGGATTAAAATAAACTAATTTAATCTGGTACAGGACTGACTCCCTCTCATCTGACTGTACTGTAAACTCGACCAAACCGGCAGAATACAAATCCCAACCCCGAAATTGATTGTCCTAAATTTGCCATCAAATTATCGAATCATTCTTAGTCTAATTTGTTATGGTGTGGTCGAAATTTGGAAGTTAAATATGAAAGTTTCTGATAATTATCAATTAGCAATGTCTCGTTATTTTTTTCGGAATAATTGCTTAATGATGGCTAGCGTTAAAGTATGTAGTAATATGAAACGTGATCACTGGGCCTTGCAGAAAACTGGGTGCGGTAAAGAGTTATGAGCAATGTAAGCAGTATATTCACCCCCTCAAGCCCCCTCCTTTCCCCAGAATCTCAAAGAAGTTACTCACAACGCCAAAATCTGTGGCTAACGAGTCACAAAGTAGAAACTTTCCCTCCTCCAGAAATCACTACCTGCCCGCGTACGGTTGTAAGTATCATACATGTACATGGGGTTTCGGTCTTGGGGGGACTTGTCCCGAATTTTTCGAAATTTTAGGGGGGCGTGTCCCGGCATTTCTGGGACTTGAACTGGCAACAATGCAAAATTTTCCAAAATTTTTGCCGAAAAATGGAAAATATGCAAAATTCTGATGTTTTTAGCAATTTTTTTTGCGTTTTCCTCATTTTTGAAGCATTTTACAGCGATCTTGAGCATTTTTTGAGTTTTCGGGCACTCTTTAGCATCAAGGAGGGGGCTTGTCCCGATGGGTCAGATCTGAAGGGGGGCTGCCCCCCCCCCAAACTGCCCGTCCCGTGCACAACTTTGGCAAGTAAAGAGTCGATTTTAACGGACTTACAGTTGTAAGTAAGTATATATGTAGAACGCCCTTAACGTAAATTGGACATATCGGCTCCAAGCATGCGTCGACCTACAGTTGTCTTGGATTCTGATATCACCTCTAGACGGAAAGTTAAGTATATACCTGTTTTACAGTGAATGGTGGGACCACACACATGAAGGAAGCAATATGAATTGAAGGTGCGCCAAATAGAAAGCCATAAAGAGATATATATGTATTTCTGTGATGTACTATAGTGATATGAATATATGAATGAATGATAAGAGAAACACAGTTCCAACAATTACCGGTAGATAATGTATAGAAAGGCAACTAATGGTCATTTTGCATGGGATTTTTCTCTGATTGCCTTTAATACTAAATGACCGGTAGTAATTAAGTAGGTAGTTGTTCATTGGATATTGAATAAATGAATGAATGAATACTGTTGCGGGGAAAACGAGCGGTGTCGCCAAATGCACACTCAGGATTCTAATTGTCTAGACCAGTAGACTTACCTGACCGTATATATACACGTGAAAGTTCCCTAGACAACTGAAGAAATTAGGGGCAGCAGTTACCAGACATGTACAATGGAACAGAAGTAAAATTTTGGGTCCCCCCCACCCCCTGATAGGAACCCGGCCTGTGAGCCTATTTCCGACCCCAAGCCTGAAGCAGTTTTAACCTTTTGTGGTCAGAAAGTAGCGATTTTGACGAATTTTGGTTACTAATACTACTACGACTACTAAAATTTACTTGAGAAAGACAAATGACCATACAGTTCCAATGCATAACAATTCATAACAGAAACAACAAAAAATAGCCGAAATCAGCTCAGAAAAACATAAATGAATAGCTGATTAACGGCAAAAAGCAAAACCTTAAAAAAAAGAAGAACGACGCCAAATAAACAAGGCATTTGAGCATATAAGTAAAGTATATACCAGATTACCTGATGTAGTCAAGTAATGGACAATGGACGTGTCATACAAGCGAGTTACGAATCACCTGATTTGTTCACTCATTACCACATTCGTAAGATTTGTAGAGGTCAGCAACAGGGTTCAGTTCAGATCAAGACAATATTTAGTGGCCTATATTATGATATGCCGTCTAGGCTGGCCCAGCCCTTCATTTCCTTCCCTCCTAGCCCGCACCCGTTCCCTACAATTAGCCTTATTTGTCGTCTTAGAAGATTAATAATCATTCGGTATTCAGGCAGTCCATTCATTATTTAACGCACGTCTCCGGTGGATCGGGTATCGGTACCGGTCTCAGGTTTCCTTCATACTAACCCGCTTTGGTGTTTGCAAAGAGAATTTATGAATGAATTTTCAAGTATATATACGTACATAACTAAAAGTGAATTGGGCACTTGTGATTTGTGACTTATTCATAAAGTGCCCCCTCTACCCTCTTGCTTTATTGTTGGAACCTGATGCTGGTATTTTGGCCTAATTTTGCCTGATTTGTTCCTGGTCGTTGGGGCATGACAAATTAGGGGACACCACTCATCGGATTAAAAGAATCTCGGCCAAGGGAGGGCGGGTCATATAAGCACTTTTTGTGTAGATTGTTCTTTAAAATCTTGCCACCAATGGTTATGTTAGTTTGCTAGTAATCCGTTTTGGTTTCATACAATCGCGTGTTTTTTCGTGTATCTTGTATCAATTCGTTTTTGTATCAATGGCAGTACAGACAGTATGCGTTGGCTGAGTGGGGGTCTGGTGTTTAAGAGGACCGTCCCCTCCTGCCCTGAAAGCCAATGGTTCAGCTCCCCCACAAATTGCCCCCCCCCCCCTCCCGAGCTCACCTTAAGATAGGATAGTGAGATTTCAGTTAGTCGCTCACTCGCCCGCCCCCCCCCCCCTAGACCACAGATTTGGATTGTGATTAATCTGGGGAAATGAGCAAGTGACCAACCATGTCTGAGACACAGCAGACAGGAGGTCACGGGTCATGGCGGGTTCTGGACAATGGGCTAATTAGCATAATTGCTCCAAGAAATATGTACATATTTTCTTAGGTCCCTGCGGTGTGATGTACCACCTATACAAAGCTATGTACACTGATATTTGTGTGGACACATATACAGTGTATACAGTCGAACGGTAGAGACAAAACGGATTTAAATTCGCCAACATGTGTATGTGGCACCTGTCACGGCACCAGAATGTGGCCGGGTATTCGGTACTGCCGAGTTATCGGGTCGTCTAGTGGGTGAATACCCGAACACACTGAAGTGTCTTGCCCTTGACCAGGTTCAACATACTGCGTTGTGTCTTAGACTTGGTCTGCCTTTGGTGTAGCCTAGCCCTACCTGTACGTAGTCTTCCTAATTTGGCATTCATGAACAAATAACTACAACACGACTTAAGGCCAGTTTACACTACCAAACCCGCACCAAACTTCCACCAAACCAAACCTCCACCAAACTCAGGTTTGGTGAAAGTTTGGTGGAAATTTGGTAGTGTGAATATGCACCAAACCTCCACCAAACTCCACCAAACCTCCACAAACTGCCTCTGCAGGTTTGGTGTACCACCAAACTTGTTTTGGTGGTTCGACCAAACATCCAATCAGAATGCAGCAAAAAATAACGTGACACTCACTATTAGGGCTGAATTGTGTTGTTTATAACATTTTCCCAAGCTGCTGCGTTTTGATTATTATTGTTCCGCACAGCTATATATATGTACTCAGTGTGGTTATTTTTACTTCATCTGCATCATATAAATTATGAGTGATACTCAGTGGACATATTTCCTTGATTGATTTCTACAAAGACAAGAAATTTTTGTGCAATGTGAAAAATCCGGATTACTACAAGAAGCATCTTCGTGCCCACGCCATCGAAGTTTTTGCTAAAGATCTTGGAGCGAAATTTACTATTTACTATTTACTGCTGCTGCACTCGCTTTGCGAGACATGGTAAAACTGCCACAAAATTCAATTAAAATCTGCCGTTGGCGGGATCACCCGCGCTGAAATCTGATTGGCTGTTTGGTGGAAGTTTGGTACGGCAGGTTTGGTGTGAATTTGGTAATGAGAATACAAGGTTTGGTGCAAATTTGCACCAAACGTCAAGTTTGGTGCAAATTTGCACCAAACGTCAAGTTTGGTGGAAGTTTGGTTTGGTGGAAGTTTGGTGCGGGTTTGGTAGTGTAAACTGGCCTTTACACGCAGCCTTTATTAGCAAGGAGCAGAGCACGGCACACGAACAATTACAGTAAACGGACAGGGGGAGGGGGGGGGCGAGCACACAGGTGACGGCAACGCTGGCGACTGGCGACTGACCATGAGCTCTAATTTGAGGCTATTTTATAGTCTCTTTTGAGACTGGGAATTTTAGGAATTCGAATAAAAAGTTTGCAGATTTCTATTTTAGCGAATCATTTTAAATGTCATTTCTAGTTATTATCTTCGACCAATCATGTTAAATGTCAGTCTGGGAATTTCGAGGAAACATTCTATTTTTTTAGAACTTGTTTTCGTCTATTTCCCTAGGTTTCCGCATTCCACTTGTCTGGTATGCAGACGTGGTGGAATGCGGAACTTCCGCGTACGGTAATCTAGTATTGTTAGTCTACCGTAATCTTGTGAACTTCCATACGTATCAAAGTGACTTCGCTGCTGGGCGCGTCCTATTAAGAGTACATACGCTAAGGTTGAGTGTACAGTCTAAACGTATGATTCTTTTTTAACTACAGTGTAATACTTGCTGTTGTTTCAACGGTTACACTTGCATCAGTAGGAGGAATGAAACGGGGACATTGCGTCATTTTTTGAGCTAAACATTACTATAAATGTCGAAAAAATAGAATTGTTTTCACGATTGTCATTTTTGATTTGTTTTTTTAATAGCCGCCTACTTCAGAGCGGGTCACTAAGTCATTGGCTCAGTGGCACACATGTAAAGCTGGAGGGAAGCTTGGTTCTGGGTCAGGGAAGCGGGAGCGTAACAGAGGAGAACGGCCCCGGCGTCGGCAAAATTCAAAAATTGTCGACCAGATTTCAATAAAACTAGATATTTTTATGCAAATTAAAGTGATTTTCACCTTAATTTTGGCTAAAAAATAGACCAGTGGGCCAAGAATACCAACCAGTGAATATTTTCAGCACCGCAAAAAACTATCGACTGGACTTTTTTGTTTTTTGTTTTAGCGCGGTGATCGAACACACAAAGCAGGTGATTTTCCTGGAGGATGACGATGTGGCCGCCGTCAAAAGTGGACGTACGTTTTGCTCCGGGAACTTTTAAGCCACCATGGAAATGTGGTTAAGCGGATTAGATTGAAAGAAGTTGGATTGGTATTGAAAACTAGATTATGTTGAGGGCACAGGTTCACAGTTTAATCCGGTGCGGCGTCATTCATGGTCTACATAACTGCATTTTAGTTTAATCCGGTAAATCTTTTTTATATGATACTTCAAGAGAAGAATTGTCTAGGGCGGGCTGATTTTTAGTCCGGAAACGTTTTTTAAACGGAGTTAACTATCCACGTTAATGTTAAGCGTGCATGTTAAATCCTTTTAATCCAGTGTTAGTTTGAGCATACAAGTTCGGACTAAAATTGAGGAGCCGACTTATTTCAGCTCATTTATTTGTGACTATAATAAGTCCGTCTGATTGGGTTTCAGTGCTGTCCATTCATCGCATGAAGCGTCCCGGCGTAGGTGGTAACAGCAATGAGTCTCCCCAGACGCGAGAGGTCATGCAGTTGAACATGGAACTGCAGCAAATCATGAAAGGTAGTCTTCTGGTCAGGGTGGCTGCTTTGACGAAATGTAACACATGCGATGACGTTAAATTGAGTAATTAAAGAAACAAGCGGGCATAAGATTCCGTAAAGGCCTATTCACACGAGGGCGCATTTTTCTCCATGGCGATTTGCAGGGCGCACGAGCGGGCTCCCCCCCCCCCATAAAATTTCACCTCAAATAACCCCCAGTTTTTACTTCAGGCAACTACAAGACATTCATGCAGAAGGAGATTTTCGAGCAGCCGTCGTCGGTGGTGAACACGATGCGCGGGCGGGTGCTGTTCGAACGCCAGACGGTGGTGCTGGGCGGGATCCGGGATTTCGTCCCGGAGATCAAACGCTGTCGGCGACTGCTCATGATCGCCTGTGGGACCAGCTATCACTCGGCCGTGGCCACCCGACAGCTGGTCGAAGAGCTGACCGAGCTGCCCGTCATGGCGGAGTTGGCCAGTGACTTCCTCGACCGCCAGACGCCCATCTTCAGGGACGATGTCTGCTTCTTCATATCCCAGTCCGGTAAGTCCCACCCCTGTCTTAAGGGGGTAATTGCGTTTTTAGGTGTTTTTTTGAAAGGCCATAGCTCAGCGTTTACAAATTCAAATCACAAGCGGTCTTTTGCATTAGGTAGAACAATATCATTCCTAAATGTATGCCATGTATTGAAATTTAACCTGTGATTTTGTTTCCAGTATAAGCGACTAAAGAAAGGTCCTTTCCAAAATGTTACAATTTTTTACAAAAAGTTTGCGCCACAGCTCTGAATCATACGATTACCTGTTGGGGCTAAAAGTTGGTAAGGTTTTTGACATGTTTAAAATCCCCAGGCATGTCCCCCACTTTTTTAATAACTAGTCAATTTACTGAGAAAATAGCTGAAAAGCAAACGCACCGAAAATTTAAGATATTTTCTTGTAATTAAAACCCTCTAAAAATGTCCACAGGTGAAATTTCGAAAAAGTGAGAGACATGCCTGGGGATTTTGACCTTTACAGTGCTGTCCCAAAAATTTATGCTCAGGCGTCACTTATAACTTGAGTACTGGTGGCGCAAAGTTTACATAGAAATCACAAAAACCTCGAAAACGCAACTACCACCTTAAGCGCACATATGTATATGGGGGGCGGGGCTATTTCGGGACAAGCCCCCCTCAGATTTGACCCGTCGGGACAAGCCCCCTCTTTGGTCCTGATAAAAAGGTGCCAGAAAACAAAACTAAAAAAGCCGCAGATTGCTGCAAAATTTTCAAAAATTAGCAAAAAGGGAAAATATGCGAATCTTGCAAAAAATTTCTTATTTTTGGGCAAAAATTGTAAATTTTTGCGTTTTTGTCAGTTCAAGCCCCGAAAAGTCGGGACAAGCCCCCCCCCTAAAATTTCGCTATTAAATCCGGGACAAGCCCCCCCAGACCGAGACCCCGTGTACATGTATATTGGTCGTGTACATGTATATTACATGGGGAAGACATAGGTCTTGTTGTGTTGTGTTGCAGGGGAGACGGCAGACACGCTGGGCGCCCTCCGCTACTGCAAGCCCCGTGGCGCCCTGATCGTCGGCATCACCAACACGGTCGGCTCCTCCATCTGTCGCGAATCGCACTGTGGCGTCCACATCAATGCCGGCCCAGAAATTGGAGTCGCCAGTACTAAGGTAGACCAGCTCTCTACGGCACCTCATCTAATTGACCAAATGTTTCATTTGCTAAGGCCTAAGGCGCTATAGAATTTTTGCTGAAGACGTAAAGGATTAAAGGATGAAGCCATTTTAAAGATTTGTATCTTTGAGAGAGTCTTTTAAAGATTTTGAGTTTTATGCGATCACCCCCCCCCCCCTACCCCCAAGTATAATATATCTATAGTGACTGCCTTTCACGTATATAATGGTGACTGCCCCCTTCCAAGTATATCTAGAGTGCCTGCCCCCTCCCCAAGTTTATATCTAGAATGACTGCCCCCCCCACAAGCATATCTAGAGTGCCTGTCCCCCCTTGTCAGTGTTGTGGGTTGTGTTTCAGGCCTACACGTCCCAGATCTTGGCTCTGGTGATGTTCGCCCTGGTCATGAGCGAGGACTCCAAGTCCAGACACCCCCGGCGCATCGACATTATCCAGGCCCTCAAGAAATTGCCCGGTCAGAGCTCCTTATTGTCTACTAACCATTTTGGGGGGGGGTTATGGGGCGGTTTTCAGGGGGTGACTGTGGGTATATTCTGCGAGGGGGGCTATGAGGTTTCTAAGGGGGAGCTATGCCTATGGGTCTATTTTTAAAGGGGGGGAGGGGGCTGGGGCTATTGGTTTACTTCTAAAGGAAGTATTGGTGTATATTGATGGGGGCTAGGTGGGGTGAGAATGCCCAACAAATTTGGAGACTGCAAGCATGTGATCGGGTTGAGTGGGGCAATCTTCCCGCAGCCCCCCCCCCTGGAATTGAAGAATCATCGGTGGCTGTTGCAGACTTCATTGAGACGGTGCTGAAGCTGGACGATCAGGTTTTGCAGCTGGCCAAGCAGATCTACCAGGAAAAGTCCCTGCTGGTGATGGGACGGGGGTACAACTTCGCCACCTGTCTCGAAGGAGCCTTGGTACACACGTCTAACCCTTTCTTTGTGCCTTTGTTGTTACGGCTACCTTTGGGCCGATTCATACTTAATCTGATATGATACACTATTAGTGGTGTGATTATTACGTACTTTTGCGGGATGAACGGACATAGGGCTGTTAGTATGAATGGAGCCTTAGGGCACACCCCCCACTAGTCCTTGTCCGTTGTGTCCTGTCCTGCTTAGGCGCACCAAGCACTCTAATTTCAGTGGAGATTAAACTAGTACTGGCATTTAGGGGGTCGTTTCCTGAGAATCTAGGCTATCGTTAGGCGTTTTGAAACGAACTTTGTGACAACACTGGCGCTATTTAGTTTCACATTTTAAGACTTTACATACACATCGAACGCGAACCTCTCGCGTCGACGTTGAGAAACTGTAATTAATTATATATTCACACTGGTGAAGCCCGGTTCATACTCGTCCTTGTCCTTGTCCTTGTCGTTTTGTCCTTCATAAGCTATTCCGAAGAAACTAGCTGACCAATTGTGACGTTTTTTGTGCATACAAAAAGTTGTTAACCTTGGTCATTTTTTCACAACTGCTGCTGTCCAAAATGTGTCCTTACCCTTGTCCTACGCGAGGGCGCATTTTTCTCCATGACGTATGGCAGGGCGCATGAGTGACAAGTTTACTAAAGTGTGACCAAAAATTGCTGAACCCCGAGATGAAACAGGTGGCGTGATTTTTGCGACTACTCGCTGCACTCTTCAGAGATGCTTGAAAGTTTTTTTTCGTAATGAAATCGCGTGTTTCTTTTCGTCTCAGGGTCCAGCATTTTGTTTGGTCAGACGATAGACAAGCACAAGTTTTTGACATACTTCACATTACTATGAATCACTGGTGTTTAGAAAGTGAAAGAGCTCTCCTACATGCACTGTGAGGGCATCATGTCGGGCGAACTGAAACACGGCCCCCTAGCCATGGTGGACGCCCACATGCCCATCATAATGATTATCTGCAAGGACAACGTCTACACCAAGAGCATTAATGCCCTGCAGCAGGTGGTGGCTCGCGAGGGCCGACCCATACTCATCTGTGACGAACACGTGCCGGAGCCTGACCTACTGGGAATGCCGCATGTGCTAAGGGTGCCCTATATTGTGGACTGTCTGCAGAATATTCTGACGGTCATTCCGCTACAGCTGCTGTCGTATCATATTGCGGAGCTGAATGGACGAAATGTAAAGTGGAATTTTGCTTACTGGGGGGAAAAAGATAAACCATTTTTTATTTGTTAAAATGTTCGAGTAAGGGTCAGGCGGTATTTTAAGTTGAAATTAAAGTAAGCCATTCAAGGCAAATTAAAAACTCACGATTTTTTTAGTAAGAAGATAAACCACTTTTCATATGTTACAGTTGGAGTAAGGGTCAGGCAGTATTTTATGATAAAGTGAAAGTAGGCCGACTATTATTTAACATTTCTTAATAACTTTCATTTAAAGTTACAGTATTGTGTTGTAATTTAAGTTCAAGTGAGATGGTGACACTTTGACCTCTTTTTTTGTTTTAAGTTAAAGTTTAACTTTTTTTCCATAGCTACCATTTTGTCCGTATCCGCGACCCCCCCCCCCAGAATTCCAGAACCTGCCCACGTACGTACATCTGCTAGTCTAACTACGTGTGAAACAATAGGACCCCCTGTATTTTATGTTTCAGGTAGATCGACCTCGCAATCTGGCAAAATCAGTCACCGTGGAGTGAGTCCCACAGAGATTCCCATCCCATTCCCACACCATCCCACATTGCCATAATCAACACATGCCTATAGTGTCCATGTTATTGTTCATAATATTGTGTGAGGGGGTTAAAATTTGGGGTATCTTAAAGTGGGTGATCACTGATCAGAGAAGAAAAAGAAAATGCCTAAGCCGTAAGCCTGAAGCATAATCTTAGGGCAAATCAGGCAAGTCTGAAAATGTGCAACCGTCACTTCCGATCACCCACTTTTAGAATTCCCTAGTTGGGGGGCCTCTCTGTCCTAATTCTAGTTGCTTCTGTTCTACAGAAGTTGGCCAGAATTTTTTTCTACAGAGTTTTCTAGAATTTTTTTAGAAAGTTTTTTACATTTTTACTTTTATTTTGAGGGGCTTCTCACCCCCCCCCCCTCATACGGTATGCTGTTAATGTTATAGCAAGAAAGTGGATTTATGAGTATTGAATGATTAGCAGGTGTTTTTTAGCTTCACTTGCGTCTTCACATTTTGCCTACTGCTATAACATTGTAGCTTGTTTTTATTTTTGTCTAATTTTTATGTATTTACTTATACAGTCAATGAAATCATTTTATAGCGAACTACTGATGAAATTAATTGTCTTTTCGATTATTTTTGTGTTTGTTTATATTATGTGTTATTCAGAGATTTATAGTAAGAGTAATATTCTTGGAGTAACATGAGTATATACATGAACTGACAGAGATTTCTAGCTTGCTCTTTTCCGTTTTTTTCCAAAAACATTTTCGACGTCATAGTTATACTTATTACTAATTAATGAATAATTACTACGTCATTATTAGTCTACATTAATTAATTCATTTATAATAAGTACGCCATAGTGTCATTATACTCTTACTTTTATAACGTACTCTTGATATATATTTTTTTTGAAGCACAATTTTTTTAGATTGTGAGCCAAATCCGCCTGTTTTTCTTTTTACACTTGATTAGAGCTTATTCTGTTGGATTATATACAGCTCCTGGCTTGTGCTAGCAACCCATGTTTCCATACTTCAATAATTCCAACTAAGCACAGTCGGTTTTTCGTGCCTGCTTTTTTTCATTTTGTGTTTTTCATCTACTACAACAGTACAATAATATTTTTATGACATTAGTACATGACTCATATCTTGTCGTATATTATTATCTCGGTGATAGTTGTGGTAAACAATGTGGTCAATTTTTTTGGTGTAGCGCACTTTTTTTGGTTCAGAGATTGAAAGATTATAATCAGATTTTTTTAAATAGTGCGTTTGCCAGGACCCGTGTTTTTCAGCGGTTGGAAGCTGGTTTAGCAAATTCAGCATTTTTTGAATTAAACTACTATTTTGTGATGAAAAAATTTATTTTCAATCAAATGTTTTTATTAGTAAGTTTAACTAAGCCGTTAACTAGTTTCATAAAAAAGCCAAAATAGACAAAGAATGAAATTGACTCAATATGAATTTAGGATTTACAAAAGGTCGCTTTAGATTTCTGACTAAATATATTTTGACTAGATTCAATTAAAATGAAAATCATCTGAAAATTAATTGCTTCGTCGCGTTTATTTTACGATTGGTTTACTAAGACTTTGTCTAACTGGGACACTTTTTGTGAATCCCAGACAACCTATTTTTTATTTTATCCGTTAATTACTCTGAGATTTTGGAGTATATCTTTTTAAGTTATTTACGGTTGACTGCACAAAATTGGTTTAGCTAAACCTTAACGTACTTAGCTTAATTAACTTAACAGACTAGTGCAGTTTTTGTTTAGAGTTTAGTTAAAGGAGTTTAGCTAATATCCAACGAAACCAACTTAAAGTTTAGCTCAAGCTCGGACTTAAACGTATTTAAATTGGTTTTATGCAGTCTACCGTTAAGCCCGGTTCATACTTGTCCTTAAGAACACAGGGACAGGGACAAGGACAAATTTCTTTCAGCTTTTACGATTACGAAGAATTGACAGAATCGTGTCGTCTAATTTTTTGCATGCAACAATAGTTTCTTCCCACAAAAAATTGGGGCCATTTGGCCAAGTAGTTTTCCTTGAACTCCTGTAGCCCGTTTCAATAAACTCACAGGTCCACAAATTTGTGGGCCTGTCAGTCTGTGCCTGTGAATTCTGTTTCAATATCTCACAGGCACAGGTCACAGCTCACACGCCACAGGCCACAGGCACAGCGAAATTCATATAACGCGCATATAACGGCAGGCTGTTTTTCAGCAGCGTCCCTATGTGCGTTTGCTGGCAAGCCGAGCATGCAGTCACATTGTGTGCGTCACATGAGCAATTGTGACCTGTGCCTGTGGACTGTGACAGGCAGCATTTTATGCTTATTGAAACGGGATTCACAGGCACCTGTGGCCACAGGTCACAGGCCCACAAATTTGTTCCTGTGGGCCTGTGAGTTTATTGAAACGGGCTACTGAAGGACAAAACGATAGGGACAAGGACAAGGACGAATATGAACCGAACTTTAGTGTCGCAGGCCCATTGGAGGAAATAGGGGGAGGGGAGGCGAGTGGTAATGGAAATTACATTCCTCCTAAAGGGCTCAAGGCTATCCAAAATTTGATGTAGCGGATTGAAGTTTCTTTAGCGAATGACACAGCGCAAAACAGAAGGGATTCCTAAATTTCGAACGACAAAATGGAGGAGCAGAGAATCGAACCCGGGCCGCTTGCGTCGCCTTCGAAAATGCTAACCACTACGCCTAGTAGTCTAGTAGTTCGATAAAACTTGAATCTAATACATATGATAAATCAAATTTTGGAAAAGCCTATATATTATAATGTGAAGTTTCAGCCATTCTGTGATATCAACTTTGGTCTTTTCACTTTACCATTGCGAATTTAGTACCCATGCATGTCACGTGTGCCTGACTTATGATTATTATTGTTATTTATTTGTTTAGTATATAATTAATTTTGTTTATATATATTAACGTTTTATTCAGTATTGTATTCACCCAGTAAATTTATGCCCAGTTTCCGTGTTATTTTCAACTGAAGTTGCGATAGGGATGTAAATTTATAAGTAGTTTTTTGGGCCCCTTAATTTAAGACCACCCAGGACTGATGATTTGATGAATTAATTTCTGGTGCTATGAGACAAGTTTGTGCTGCCTGCTGAGTGCTGAGTAGTTAACTGGAGTTGTTGATACCAGCAGTGTTGGGATGACACTCGCTAAGGTCTTAATCCGTAGGTAATTGGGTTTAGAAGATTAGGTTAAAGGCGTTTTCGACGTCTACTGAAGTAGGGTAGGTTTGATTCTCGACACTTCCGTTTCCTCAAGAGTACATAATAGGAAGAGTATGATACTCTTCCTTTTATGCCTTCGGGCGTGCGTCCAATGCGGAGCGCGAAATAGCACCCCCTCTCAACTGAAGACGGGGTACTGAACTGAGGGGGGGGGGTATCCCGTCTTCAGTACGGGGAATCGTTTTGAGGGGGGGGGGTACCCCACCTCAGTTGAGTACGGGGTCTTCAGTTGAGGGGGGCTAACCTCCACTCAAAACCGTACATAAACGGCCTATTTCGCGCTCCGCATTGGCCGCGCGCTGCCAAGCATATAATAGGGAGAGTGTCATACTCTTAACTCTTCCTATTATGTACTCTTGGTTTCCTGAATTCATCCCAAAATCTGTTTCACTAAGCGATGATAAAGCGTCGATTCATACTTACAGCCGTTTGTCCATTTAGCGGGCGAAATATACGAAATAATCACCCCTAACAGTGTACAAAATCAATTTGTGACGTGATTATTTGGCTGGACGAACATCGGCTGTAAGTATGAATCGACCCTTTAAGGGAGCGCTCTGAGTAACTTCCAATAAATCAAATTGCTATAATTTCTTGTTTCTTGTTGATACGAACTTTTTTGCTCAAGTGCAATCAAGATAAACACCAGGCAAGCATTTTTGCAAAGTTTCATGAGTCGCGGAATATTTTGGCAAATTTTATGACTGCATCAAAATTGAAATTTTGAAAAATTTGACTAATTTTTGAAATGACGTAGCTCAATGCTGCCTCAACCAAATTTAACAATCTGTAGCTTAAATTAAAGGCAATTATTTTGCCGAGGTGCCATTTTTGTCGAATTTTCGTTACCGGCGACAAACTTTTAGTTATTTTAATTTCTATCAAAAGTGACGTTTTAAAAAGCCTATCATATTGAGCCAAATCATAATAATCACAATTCAAGAAGTTCGGCACCTCCACATACGTCTGCTCTAACAGTCTGCAAAGTTTCAAGCGGATATGTTTTCGCAGCTGACAGTAATTTTAAAAAAATGTACGCTATAGCCCAATTTCAGAAACCTGAAGTTTGCCTACACATACGTATTTTCCAAAAAACAGAGCTAATTTTTCTGTACTAAAATCCGTTGAGAAAAGTTTCAGAAGCCAAAAATTAGCTAACGAAAAATTAGTTTGAAAAATAGTGTATTTTTGTCAATATCGGTCAACGTATTCTGGAAATTTTTTTAGAAAGGTTTGCCTACACAAACGAATTTTTGAAAAGTTGCAACTAGCAATTAGCTACAAAGAACTGTTTCAAAAAGTACCAAAAGCCATATAGAATTTTTTGGTATATCGATTTAAATATTTTTTCCCATTGAAAAATAGGTTAAAATTTCAAGTTGAACCAAATTTGACGTTATGTACATCAATTGAAAGCTAATTTAAATTGGAACAACTTTTCTTCTTGAGTTAATTAACGAAAACTTACGTGAAAAATTTTATCGCCCAAAGTCGGTTATTCAGAGCGCCACCTTAAGTGGTCTGGATTTCGACACCCCAAGTTTAGGCTGGCACTTCAACGTTACTTTACTGGTGCTGTATTGAGATTGTGCTGTGAGTCTGTGGTAATCATGAGTCAAACCAGTTGAAGTTGAATTAAGTTGGTCTGTATTGACCACACTGGTTCAAGTGAAACACCTCGGATTGGGTTTGGGTTCTGGGTTGATCGTGAAATCGTGTGGTTGCGGATAAGCCAGAAAACCTTCAGTGGCGTCCGATTGAAATATTGCTCTTGGATAAAAGTGTTCTAAAGTAGTAGCAGTTGAAGAAGCTGCTTGTTGATTAAGCTTAACTCACGCTTTTATATACAAATGTGAAAAAAACTTGCCCTAATCAGTTCCCTTTCGAGCCTCTTCATCAAAGTGATTGTTAAGCCGCATGATGTCATATTTTTTGATACTTTCCAGCTAATATTTATGTACGGTTGCCATGACCTTTCTTAACAGGTTTTTTATGGCTGTACATACAGTTTGTTGGACATTATTGGAGGTTCACTTTAGGGAAGACTTCTGTTAAAGAAAGACTACTGATTTCATACACGCTGCGCTGTGAACTACAACCAGCACTGTTTTTGTTGGCATTATTTATAATTTAGCCGGCCGAACGGTCATACGCCTGTAAGTATGAATCGACCCTACTAAAGCCCGATTCATACTTCTCCTTATCTCTGTCTTTATCACTTTATCTCCCAAGCGACTCCCAATAACCTGACCTACCAAATTACCAATTGTAGCATTTTTTTGCACGAACAAAGTTGCGGTCAGTTCGTGTGCGAAAAATTTTAGTGTCAATTTCTCACACCATTCATTTGAAACTTGTCCCTGTCCCTATGTCCTTAAGAACAAGTATGAACCGGGCTTGAGGCTATGGGTGTTGAATCCCATTCCTGAGCCAAAGGTCTGATCAAGAGTACATAATAGGAAGACTATGACACTCTTCCTGTCATGCCTTCGGGCGCGCGACTGAGGGGGGGGACCCCCAGTTCAGCACATCAACGAAAGGGCTTGTCAGTGGCTTCACTGGAGGGGGCGTACCCCCCCTCGAAACCGTACATAAACGGGCTATTTCGCGCTCCGCATTGGATGCACGCCCGAAGGCATAATAGGAAGAGTGTCATACTCTTGCTATTATGTACTCTTGGTCTGATTCATTGTATACCTTGTGTTACTCAATAGCTTCTTTCTCCGTGCTATAATCATAACAGCATGTTTATTTGTTTTGCTGTAGCCATTACTCCAGCGTGTTCAAACGGAGCACTACATCTGTTATCAGTTTGGGAAGCACTGTTGGTCAAGCTTATGTAAATAGTGTCACTTAATTGTTCTGTAATAAACCTGAACATCGACCAATTCCTGTTTAGATAAACTTGGCATTACATCAGTCGTTATTTTTCCTTAACCTAGTCGTTTGCTAAGTATATTAAGTACATAATTCAGAGTACATTATATGGCCTTATTGAAGACGAATGATACACACCTCTAGGTTCTTATGTATTTATGAAGTTGGTGTACGCTTTAAGCCTGTTTCACACGATGGGAAAAACGCGTGGGGTCCTTGGGTCACGTCACCCCATGAGGTGTCACAGGATGCCCCATGATACCCCAAGGGGCCACATAGGGCGCCCTACGTGGGTATTCCCCACGATATGCCACATCGTGTGAAGCAGGCATAAAAAATGCTGATTTTTTAGCAAAAACGGAATGCAGATTGTTTACCAAAAACGGCAAAGCAAAGTCTTCAGCAGCCAATCAGCGCTCAGATTCTGCAAAAGACACTTTAGTACACAATCGCTGATCCTGATATGTAGCTATTGATACTGATAATATGGAAAAGTGAAAAGGTTTTAACATCTCATTAACTTATAATATGCAGATGAGTTAATGTATTATGAGTTTAGAAACTTTTTTTCGCTTTCAAATCACTTATTAATACTATCAGGGCCCAATTTTTCGAAAAAAAAGTTCTCCGTTTAAGTTCTCCGTTTTTAGAAACCCTGCGTTTAAGTTCTCCGTATAAATGTTCACTGTTCAAGGCTTTCCGTTTTAATGTTTTCCGTGTATTAAACGGAGAACTTTTAAACCAAACTGATCCACTCGAAACGGAGAACTTAAACGGAGAACTTTTTTTTCGAAAAATTGGGCCCGGTAAGAATTACTGAAGTGTTAGGTACTGTTACTCAACTGCTTTAGAACAGTTTCGTTCACAAAATATTAGTCACTACTTCTCAAAAAAACTTGTTTGTTTGTTCAAAGACATGTCCACACCACAATATGTAAAATTGAGATTCTGAATATAGTATATACGCGGGGGCGGATATCATGAAAATGCAAACAATTTATGCCCTTACATACAAGTTTCACCAATCAAATCTTCAGCACAAAACTTATGTTTGTTCTTGGCTGTTTGAAGATCGCTTACTTAATGGCTCAACGCGTCAAAGCTTTTGCATGGTTGGAATTTAAAGTTAAAAAAACCTTAATCGCCAACAATTTGGAAATTGCTCTTTACATTTGCAAAAAAGTTTTTGCCAAGTATGATGCGCGTTAACTCAGTATTGAATATTTTTTAGTAATTCTATTTTAGGAGTTATAAACATTGGGCTAGGTTAGTTTTAAAGTTTTTAACAAAGTAATAAACTAAAGTTTGATGGGTGGATAAACATTTATGGAACTTTATACTAGTTTTTTATAACTTATTTTACTACTTTTTTAGTGATTTTTGTCATGGTTTTCAACTGAAAGCAGTTAAAATTTCAAATAAACGACAATTAGGAACGCATAAAAATTTCCATCAACGTTTTTTGGTTTGACTGGGTTTTTCTTTTTGGCGTTAAGTTAGCCAAACTTAGTTTAAGTTACGTTCAAAGTTAAAAGGGCTCCTTTATGTAATTAAGGGCCCAATTCTTTTCTGGACTAACCAAGCTTATAATCTCACTAAAATGGTTTAAAAGTCATGCTTAAAAATGCCATTCCAAAACCTCCGGACAAAACGGACAAAACTGTTAGCTCTGCTGACTTTTAGACAGACTAAACGGATTTTCCTAAACATTACGTGTAAAATTCTTTTGTGCAGTGATATAATATATAATGGGTTCGAACTAGAATTAAGCAGCTGACTTATTTTAACTCGTTCAATTGGCTGATCATGCTCAGACTTTTGACTAAAATTAGTTTAACCCATTTAATAGTACCAAGAGTACATAGTACTAACGATTTCTAGTTAATCTAATCCAGTTAATCTAAATCAGCTTAAACAGCGCAAGTAGAAGTCATTATAAAATTATGCATTGTTATTAAACTGATAAGTTGATTTTGAAAATGGGATCGTTTGTTTATTTTGGGAGATGAGTATGGTTTTTTGAACTTGACTGTAGGGCCTACTTGAAGTTTTCCTATTTCTGCCGCTCAGAGTAGAGTTGTAAACTTTATTGCTTTTCGTCTGCCCAGTCGTTTCACGCTTAAATATGCACACATAAGCTTAGCTTAAAACTTTTTAAACAATCACTTTACTTTTGTCTAGGCAGGATATATTTTCAAAGTGTTTTTTAGAATCCATTTTTTCTGTTGGGCCACAGCGTAGCAGATTTTAAATTCTCATCCTGTAATGTTCTCTGTAAACTGTTACACTTGAGCCCGGTTCGTACTTGTCCATGTCCTTGTCCTTATCCTTTTGTCCCTAAGCAATACTCAAACAACTGGCTTAACATTGTGTAATTTTTTTGCATGAACAAAGTTGGGGTCAAATCCAGTTTGTGTCCAAAAAATTCTGCAAAGTGATTGTGTCAATTTCTGACAACATTTATTGAAATTTGTCCTTGTCCCTGTCCTTATGTCCTTAGGCACAAGTATAAACTGGGCTACAGTTTAACGTAATCAGAAGCATTGGCCGAGTGTTGCTTCAACGTAAAATATATACATAGTTCTGTTGGTTTTAGGTCATCAAGTGTAAATGTTGGCTTCATTCTGAAAAAGTTAAATTCAATTTTACGCAGCTCTCTGTTTCCTCTCAGCTGTAGTCTGAACTAATGCAGCTTCTCAAAGCTGAGCTATTCTTTTATTTTTCAATTTCAAACTTGTTCAAAGTTGCTTAACCATGAAACGAATGGTTCAAAGTTTAAGTTTGTAGCATAACAAAACTCTAAGATTGCTCTGATCTGATATTTTGTCCTTTTGAGAAGTACAACACTGTTGTACTTTTGAAAGTGTCCTTTTGTCCTTGCAACTCAAGCCAAAATCTCACTGTCACATGACTTCAAAACTTTCATAAATTGTCTTTTCATTCTCGGAAAATGTCGTTTTATCAATTTTACGAAAGGACCAGCGTAAGTCAAAAATTTCCAAGAAGACAAAAGTACAAGAAAAAGGACGAAAAACAACGATCAAAGGACGAAAAGACAATTTGGAAAGGACGACAAAAGGACAAAACGACAGCTTCAAATGGACGACAGAAGGATAAAAGGACGGTTTCAAAAAGTACAAAAGAAAATGTCCAAAAGGACGAGAAATTTTTTCCAAAAGTACATACAAAGGACAAAAAGACAAAAATGAAAAAGACGGGCGTGAACCCGGCTTTACTGTGTGTGTAATCTACTTTGTGTATATTGTAATTGTACCAAGAGGTCATAATAGGATCTTATTATGTGCTTTTGATTGTATTATATAATATGTTTTTTCAGCGTTTCTTCACTAGGTTTGTTTCGCAATGGTATCTTTCAAAAATTTTTAAAATTATTTTAAATCCCCTGGTTGGTCCGTTTTGGTTCATTCGTAGCAAGTTCTCAGTAAAGTCAAGATAGTAAAACTTGCATTTATTTTTTCCTTTATTTATTGTTGCTATTACCACGTCGCAATTGAAACTTTTGATGAAAAAAGCAAATTTTATGCTTTACTACATAAAAGGATCAAGATGATATTTTTACGCCTACAGTCATCCTTCCAACTTTTTTCCTGTTACACACACAACCAGAAAAAGGCTGTGTAGGTATATTAGATACATGTTAATGTTACCTAACAAAAATTACCATTAAAGAAAACATAGTTTAGCGTGCACTGTGTACAGGAAGGCTATGTCTGTTCGAGCTTTTAGCTCTAGAATAAATGTAGCCAACAATTATGCCCACCCCAACAGTTTCTGTTGCAATATGCATCCCACACCTAAGCTGTCAACCTATTAGATACAGGTAGTGGGACGGTTTTTATCAAATTCCTGGTTGTGTGTGCAACAGGAAAAAACTGTCTGAAGGGTGACTAACTAGTTGTAAAAATATCATTTTAATCGTAGCGTTAAAAAAGTATATTAAAGTTTGACAATATATCTTTCTTAATTTCATTATCAAATATTTAGCCCGTAACAATACATAATTTCCAGTTTTCTGAAACTTAATCAATTTTCTGTGCTGCCTGCAGTTTTCTTTTTCTTTAGGCTATAAGCATTATTTTGTATTCCTTATTTTTTCAACTTTATTACATTCGTAATATGTCTGTGTGTTACCCAACTTAGTGTAATTATGTGTGTATTAGGTATTTGATGAAAAGAAAATGCATACATACATAGGTACATATTTTTCATCAGAGAAAGTTTTATGGTTTGTCGAGAGTAGGATTTACAGGTAAAATTAATTTTTTCGAATCAGTTTGAAATATTCTTGACTGGACCTACCTACAGTACCAACCAAAATTACTTGCTACAGACAGACTCCGGAGTCAAAGCGGAGTCAGAGTTACTTGATTCCAGAGTCTAAGTATATACTTGCATGTACATAATACTTTGACTCCGGAGTCCGTACACGTAAATTTGATCGGTACTGTACATACATTAGTGTGCCTACATCGCTGGGTCGATTCATACTTACAGCCGTATGTCCGTTCAGCTGGCAAAATTACAAAATAATCACGCCACCAAAATAGTCATGTCAGCTGTGACCCTACTATATAGAATGCTCTCTATTTTGCAGATGCACCGGCTTAATGTCCACTATTCACGGCTGTGCGTCTATATTATAGTCATCTACTTATTTTGCCCCGGATGCCACTGCTCAATCAGCAAAGACACTCTGGAATGCGTGAAAGGCTGCCGCGCCCAACATACCCCCGGGGTCACCAGGGGTCCCCTACAGACCCCCTGTTCTGTATTTCTCAACTTCAAATTCTGCATCATCGATACTTGCCCCGATGGGTTTAAATTTTGGAATCTGATGCCAAAAGACGCCCTAAGGGAATTGCGAAACTGTCGTTTGAGAACCACCCAGACTCCTGGAACGAGTCCCACTCTTGCACCGATACCGGGTACCACCATGTCCCTGGAACCGGAACCGGAAATCAGTCCCAACAGTGCACCGGACCCCACCCCATCGGCTGTTGCTCACTTCAAACGCGACCACTCTAACGAGGCGCCTCCTGCCACAAAGCAAACACTGCCACTGCTTTGCTGTCTCACGCTATTGTCTTTCATTAGAACAGTTTGGATTATATTGTAGTAATAACTAATAAATATATACTAATTAAATGTATTCTGCTTAATAAAGTTTTATAGTAATTGTTAATCTGAAATAGGTTTAATCTCAAATGTAGGTAACAAGTGATGCTGCTCAATCAAATATGTATGTAGGCATGGGCACGTTTACAAAAGTCTGTAAACATTTAAACGCTCGCGTTTACAAATGAGAAAACGCGTTTAAGGTGGTAGTTGCGTTTTCGAGGTTTTTGTGATTTCTATGTAAACTTTGCGCCACCAGTACTCAAGTTATAAGTGACGCCTGAGCATAAATTTTTGGGACAGTATTGTAAAGGTCAAAATCCCCAGGCATGTCTCTCACTTTTTTGAAATTTCACCTGTGGACATTTTTAGAGGGTTTTAATTACAAGAAAATATCTTAAATTTTCGGTGCGTTTGCTTTTCAGCTATTTTCTCAGTAAATTGACTAGTTATTAAAAAAGTGGGGGACATGCCTGGGGATTTTAAACATGTCAAAAACCTTACCAACTTTCAGCCCCAACAGGTAACCGTATGATTCAGAGCTGTGGCGCAAACTTTTTGTAAAAAATTTTAATATTTTGGAAAGGACCTTTCTTTAGTCGCTTATACTGGAAAGAAAATCACAGGTTAAATTTTAAGGCATGGCATACATTTAGGAAAGATATTGTTCTACCTAATGCAAAAGACCGCTTCTGATTTGAATTTGTAAACGCTGAGCTATGGCTTTTTAAAAAAACACCTAAAAACGCAATTACCCCCTTAAACGTTTTAAACGCGTTTTCCGGTAGTAAACGTTTTTTGACCGTTAAAACGTTTAAACGTAAACGCATTTGAATGTTTAAACGTTTAAACGTTTGACGGTTGAACAAGTAAGCGTTTTAGCGCGTATAAAACATTTGCGGTCGTTCAGGGACGCTCTTTATTCCGGAACCTGATTTATATTGACTGGCTCTGTTATTCTCCGACCCGTGGGTGCCGTTTTGAAAAGAGCGTGCCCCGTAAAAATCCACGTGCTCCTAGGGTTGTGGTTTAACATATGTAATGTCCGTTTTTTCCCTTGTTCTTGTCGTTTTGACACAAAGCGCTCTCAGAAATACTGCTTGGTAGTTTTTTTGGCATGAACCAAGTTGAGATACAAATGCAAAAGTCCAGCTGAAGGTGTATATGTAGCTGATAGGAGTGCTGCTAAAGCTGTGAATTCGGGTATCTTAAAGTGGGTGATTAGAGAAGAAAAAGAAGATGCCTAAGCCTAATCAAGGGCAAATGAGGCAAACCTGAAAATGAGCAACCGTGACAACTGTCATAAAACGAGTACAGAAGATCTTCCGATCAGCCACTGTAAGAATTTGGTGGTGACTTTAGCTGTAAATCATCACAGCAGTTGACAAAAACTTTTCTTGTCCCGTCCAAGTGTCCTTGAGGACAAGTAAATATGAATCGACCCTAAAAACTCTGCCCGTGTGACGTTTAACCTTTTATTTTCTGCCCACCATAACACTTGAACACGCAAAGGTTTTTCCGGAACAGTAAATCTAGGTATATTACTTCAGCTGTTTAGTTGGGCCCCGAAAAAGTGGCTCCGTCTTAAAAATGTCAATAAAACACCTTGCTTTTCCGTAAGCCACTTAAAAATCTCCAGGCTTGAGTACCTTTATCCAAATTCTATAGGCTTCATCTTTTAAGTTGAACTAGTGCCAAGATTTTACTGCATTTTAATTTATCTAAGTTTTATTTAACCCTAAAGTTCTGTTCGTTCTTGTCTTTAGGACCACAGTGACATGGATAAAAACAATTTTTGACATCATAAACTAATATGTTTATCCACTGGTCATTACATTATACATACAATACTATTTTTCTTGAAAATCGTGACGAACATGAAAGTTGGGTTAGAACGTGGAATCTTTGTTAAAAAACTCTAATTTTCTTTTTCCTTAATAAACAATAGAGTTCGTTCTAAAGCAGTTGCTTTAGCTCTTCAATGCAAAAGTTGTTCTTATTATCACATGTTAGTGACCGTCAGCTAATGAGATGGTAATTACAGTTGCTCTGTGAAGATTTAGATGGGCCTGGCTGTAAATTACATCAATAAAAGCAAAATCGTACTTTGCTCTATGACTTGCACAAATGATTTATGAGGGTTGATTCATACTTACGCTCAGCCGGCAAAATAGCAAAAAATCTCGCCAGCTCGACTATAAGCTGACTGTGTTGAATTTATGCAACATTCCAGATGATTTTTTAAACAATAGTATTGCTATTGTGCTAAAATCGGACGTTACCACTCACCACACTTCTTGGCAAGTGCTAGTTTGCATCTACAAACTTTGTAATGTATCTAGTGTCTATCTACCAATGTAGGTATGTTTAACTAAAACCAGTAAACACACTTTAACAATGCTTTTTCCATGAACTGACAACCTCTAAGAGTGTATTTTAATTCCGTTGACTGGAAAAAATGTGTTTTAGTTGCATTTGTAAAGTATAGTAGTAGGAATATTGATAAATTGATTAATAAATAATATTGATAAGTTCTGGTTTACGTTCAAAGAAATAAATAATCTAGCAATGTTCAAGTCAACTAGGTTCCTTTTGTTAAAAGTAAAACGAAGTCCTTGCACTAGAATGCATCCTGATACTAATAATGGAATATATGAGTGCGTTTAAACAATGGACCCGTGATATGGATTACAGGTCCTACTGTGAATATATAAACGCTTGACCTAGTTCTTTAACAAAAAGCTTCAGTCTAATTAATAAGAACAAACTTTCCCAACATAAAAAGCTCGGACCTTTTCGATATGTTCGACATGAAGTAAACATTTCTAATGTGTTCATTTTTTAAAGGCGTCATGTATGACAGTCAAAAAGTCTGAAATCTTAAACACTTTTTTGTTTGTTTTGTTTGATGTTACATATAAATATACATTTTTATTAACACGTCTAAAATCATCTATAATTAGGTATGCCCAACGCTATCACACGAATTTTGTTAATACTTTTACGACAAAACTTGTTTTAGATACATTATTACAGACTCCGCCTACAGACTTGAAATGCTAGTACTTTGAGACTGAAAAAGTGCTAACAGTGCTACCAAGAGTTCATGATAGGATACTATCCTATTGTGTAATATTGGTACTACTAATTTTTCTACATACATATTTCCTATACGAGGTCGAAAACTAACTGTAATACTCTGTAGTCTGTATAAAGACTACTAGACCTGACCCGTTTAAGTTTACATAGACACCCATTTTTAGATGGTCATATTCAAAATATGGCTTCCTTGTCGTCTTTTTAACCCTTATAATTTACTTCCTAAGCCCGGTGCTTACTTGTCCTTAAGGACACAGGGACAGGGACAAGGACAAATTTTGATCAGCTTCTGTGAAGAATTGACTCATGTTCGGCTAATTTTTTTGCATACTATCTGCAAGTGACCCTAACTTATTAATGCGAAAAATTGGCTGACTTAGCCAGGTAGTTTTCTCAGAATCGCTTAAGGACAAAACGATGGGGACAAGGACAAGGCCGTTTGTGGGTCATCTTCAGAAAGATTCAAGTAGAAAGTAGGAAACAGAATACATTACTGGAATATATATGTAAATATATAAAATCTAAAAATAGAACTACATAGTTAGCATAGGTCGTTTTTCTTTAGGTTTCTGGGTTTGTTTACAGTTTCTAGTAAATGGTTTGTTTTTGTTTTATTTTTTGCATAAATGATGACAATATACATCTTTCTTTCCTTTTTTTGAATAACTTTTTTGGAATTCATAATTTTATTTTTATTACATTCTTTATTTTTTCATCTTTATGTTATTTTTCTTTCCGTTTATTGCTGGCGGCTGGTATAAAATTCGCTGGTTTACACCAATGTAAGTTTTTAGTTTTCGTTTTGTAGCTACTGACAGAGTGCCAAGTCCTGAAATGGATTAAACGGATTGGATTAAAATTTGTTTTGCCAATAACTCATAGCATCGTTTATTAAGTCATACGAATTTTGCGATAGAAGTTACTTGTAGCACCTCCAGCTGATGTTATTAGGCAAACAAATTTTAATCCAATCCGTTTAATCCATTTTTGGAATGGGCCCTGAATTATTTTCTGTGGTTTATAGTATTGAATTTGACTTCATCTCATCTTTCTTCATGCCAGCTTTCTTATTTGGCCATATCTGAATAATGCAACGCGCTTAAACCACTGCAAGAAATTTAATTCTGAGATAAATCAGTTTAAGCTATTCCTGCACAAAAACTATGTCGGTGCAAGTTGCAACTGTATCGTGAGTTTCCGCAAGAGTTAGCTAATATTATTGCGAGTTACACTAAAACTGCTTTTTAGCGTTAAATTATCCGAAAGTAAATTGAAAATATTTTTATCACCACATTACCAAAGTTTTATGCACCATAACTTTTGTCGATTTCTAGCTACCACAGAACTTGAGTACCACAGAATTTACAAAAATTAGGTGGTTACTGTACTCAACATTACACCCACAAGCGGACTTTTTTTGTCAAAACTGCTACATACAAGCTATATATGTTATGTGTATTTTGCTTTAAATTTGATCTATGATTTACAACAGAAAACATTGTTGAAGTGTTATAAACGAGATTTTTGATTTGCAGTTTCCCCCGTTTCTTTCTAAATCGGTGCATTTTTCTTTCAACAGAAGTACAAAGTAGCACACGTATAAAGACAAACGAATACAGCCAAACATGAATACATATAAAAGCTTCTGTGTAACACACTGAGGGCCCATTTCTTTAGCGAATTAAACGGACTGGATTGTCCACGGTTTTAGGAATATTGGACTAAACGGAGTAAATGATTTAAAATAAGAGTCCTAATTTTAGTCCGAACCCGTTCCTAACTATTTGACTAAACGTATTTAACATGCATACTTAACATTTATATATATACATATGTGGCTAAGTCCGTTTAGTCTGACTAAAAAGCAGCGTGCTAAAATAAAGTCTTTTAAACCGTTTAGTCCGATAAAATTAACCCTTTAATCCGGCAAAGGAATAGACCCTCAGTCTTCAGGGTCGATTCATACAGGTACATTATGGTCGTATGCCCGTTGCGCCGGCAAAAACATAGAATAATCACGCCACAAGCTCATCTTAAATAATCCAAAAGAGAGTTTGTTCACGTTACGTTTATCTCTTACATATATTTTAGCAATTATCGATATGCGCAGTAAACTTTACTACAAAACTACTGAAGAAAGTTGTAAGTCATAAAAGCTAATTTAACATATTATTAATTCATAACTAGGTTGTAAAAACATCTGTCCAATGAATTATCACTGCTCCATCTACAATTTTGGCTTGGTTCCACCTGTTTGGTAGAACGGGTGAAATTTTTGTAACAGTGTGTCTATTTCAATTTGGTGCGACTACCCACATTAAAATAGAATATTTAACGCTATTTCGCCTTCTAAAAAACAACGCACGTAGTGAAACAAGTTCTGTAACAAAAAGTTTAGTAGGTATATCGAAATATTAATTGTACACTTTTTACAAGTTTCCTTAAAACAATATATCCTTTCGGAAAATATTATTCGTGTCATAGCAGGTATGTGTTGTAGTAGTATCGTTTGTCGTAAGAAGCCGGGCTAAAATTAGTTCTGCCGGAACACACCCCTTTGTTGTGAATCTTCTTTTAAAGGTCTTATTCAAACTTGGACTTAACTATTTGTAGACTATGTAATTATCAGTATTGGAATTGATTTAATTAACATCTCACAAGCTGACTATAACTTATTTTAAACTGGCTTCAAGATCAGGGCCCCTTTGCACGAAACATTTAATAGTGCTTTGTTGCACAGAACACCGATAAATTATCAGTTATCAGGGATTTATCAGTAAACTGCGCTGCACAAAATTTACTGATAACTGATAATGATTGTATATCAGTTATCAGTTATCAATCTAAGCCCGGTTCATACTCGTTCTTGTCCTTGTCCCTATCGTTTTGTCCTTAAGCGATTGCAAGAAAACACATGGCCAAATGAGCCAGTTTTTTGCACGGACAAAGTCAACGTCAGTTCCATACGGTATGCAAAAATTTATCTTAGTCACTTTTGTCAATTCTTTGCAGCAGCTGACCGAAATTTGTCCTTGTCCCTGTCCCTGTGTCCTTAACAACAAGTATGAACCGGGCTTTATATGAAATGCATTGGAATTTATCAGTAACTTACTGATAAACTTCGTAGAAAGCTACACTGCTAACTGAAAAAAATTTGCTACTAACTCGTAACTGATAATTGATAACTGATAAACTTTTGTGCAACGGGGCCCAGGGGTGGTCTGATCGTGCCAGGAGGGGGGGTGCAAACACAAAAAATCTCTAAAATACCTAAAACTCTGACCAGAAATTGCTGAACCCTTTAGATGCAACAGGTGGCGCGATTTTAGTGACTACATGCTGTACTCTTGATGCCTTCAATTAATTTCATTCGTAATGATTCGCGTGTTTCTGTTTACCTCAGGTTCCAAGATTTCTTGGTCAGACTTTAGTTTCACCTTAGCTGTAGTCAAGGGGGGTATTGTGTTATTCAGTTGGTGAATGAAAATAAAGCCATAAACCGTGTTCTATTTTTGAGTCAGTCGAAATCATTATGTGGCTTATAGTCCAGTTAATAAGTTCAATCCGTTTAATCCGATGAAGAAATGACCCTCAGCCTACCAACCCTACACGCGCTATATTACGAATTATATTTTGTAGACAGATAGTTTTTTTCCGAACCAACATTTTGATTTACAGTTTTCCTTTGAAATGCGTAACATTTTCGAGTTGCACCTTTGTCGTGTAATCTAACTGTTAGACTTGCTGTTAACAGTGTGTTGTAAATTCCCTTATCACTATTTGAAAATCTCTTCAAGTTCATGTCAATTTTGAATTGATGGTATTTTAGGTGTTTTTTTGAATCTGTTACACTACAGTTATTGTCAGTTGGCAAATAGGTTTTATTGGTTCACACAGTAATTGCTGTCAGGGTTGACTTGTAGTCATACATTTTTAAATTTTCATATTTTTTGAGCAACTTATTTCCGTATGTTACTTTTTGAGCATCTAAAATTGGATACTTTTTCATTAAACTACGCCTTACTATATACACATTTATCATAATGGCAATTTCAAACTATTTTCTTTTGAACTGAATTCCGTTTTAGCCTAAAAGTAAATTTTCAGCATACGAGTTTGTGACATTTTACCGGAACTTCATTCATAAAGTTGGAAAAATATTCACTTTCTGTGATTCAAAGTTAAAGCTAAGGAAATGTGACTAAAATTGTGACTAAGGCGGCATCTAAGATAATATTTTTGAGCCTAAGCACAAAATCAAATCACTAACAAAAACTTCTTCAATTCATAACTAATTTTGAAATTTTTTATTGTCACAAAAAATATTTCAGTGACGCACAGAATTAATGGCCCTTATAAGGAAATGAGTGTAGCTGGTATAGCCTAGGCTTAGGCTCAAATTTTGTCTGGCTTCCACCCAAGCTACCAAGCTGACTCTGGCGTCAGCTGACATTTATAAATCGCTCAGCTTAGCAACTTAAGTCTGATTTTATTGTTTGGGAAAGGATAGGCAAGATAGGCAGAGGGCAGGACAACCAAGATATGACCTGGGTCCGGTTTCATAAAAGATCAGTAACGATTCATTAGTAACACGGATGTAAGCTAGAAAATGTGTTATAACCTTGCTTTTACTTAACGCTTCTGTTTACGTTTCCATTATGTTGCGAGCTATATATAGGTATATGTATGTATTTTGTTACTGCGTAACTCGACTTTCATGAAATTTCAACCACTCGTATAACATGTTGACGACCTGTCAAGGTACTAGGAGAATGCTAAAGTCTAGAAAGGGAGGGGGGTTTCTTTCTGAAACAAAAACAGCATCAACAGCAGCATCAAAAACAAAAACAGCATCATCAACAGCATCAAAATGACTCAGGCGGGATTCAAACCACCCATCTCTGAATCTGCAGACCAGCGCTCTACCGTTGAACTACTGGGCCGAGTCCTTAATCCCTTTAAATTTCTATTAGGTATACATAAATTCACACTAATTCTACTTCTCTATACTTATTAGGGCAGCTCCTAAAATGGATTTAACGGATTAGATTGAAACTTGTTTTACTAATAACTAAAATGTCATCTTACATAAAATCAGTCATTATTTGGTATGCAAAGTGTACTATACTATATACCACGTTAAACTACCTAGGTACAGCTATGTCATTATTTAAAGACAATTTTTTTTCTTGTCTTGAAAATATTCTTTCTTTTTATTTTCTTTCTTTCTAATTTTCTTGCGTTTTCTTTCTTTTTCTTTTTCTTGGTAACTTATGTCGGGTTTCTTGAAAGGGCAATGATTGATGAAGCGTGGTAAGTTTCAAGTTGCTGTTGCCCCTGCTAACTTACCAATCTCCTTGGTGTGGAGGTCAAAGGTTACATCTGTTGACCTTATATTGTGTTGTCAATTTCATTTGCTAACAGGTCTGCGTAGTTAGTTACCCACCATGTTTTGTTGTTAAGGCTTGCTCCGTATGTCTCTTATTTTAAACACTGTTTTGTGCTTTAGTTTATTAATCATTAATCTATTTGTTGTAATTTAAAATTGTTGTTTTTTACTTAGGGCCTTCGTATAAATTTTATTGACTGGTTTAGATTCACTAGATTAAGTTCAGTAATCCAAGATAAGATTAAGGAGAGTTTAGGAAACTTTCTGAAATGACTAAACTTTGTCATCTGCGTATTTTTTAAAGCAAAACTTTCATGATTTCGAAAATGTAGTTATTTTTTATTTTCAGTTTTTAAAAGTTATGTACGTGTAAAATGTACGTTCTTAAAAAAATTGGGGTCAATCACTTAGACTTCAAATATAATTGGGGTTTTTTGAAAAGACTTTATAACTTCAATTATGTATGTACTAACACCCTATAGGTCATTTAGCAGCTTAGTTGAAATTTGGCACTAACGTAAGTTAAGACCTGGAATCCCAAATATCCCGACAGCATGCCAGACTGCCAATTCATTATATTTTGACAGTTAAAACCTGGGATGTCAAAAATTTCTTTAAGTTTCTTTCTTTTTATTTTTCTTGTCAAATAAATTTTCAAGAATTTCTTTCTTTTTCTTTTTCTTCAAGAAAATGCCAGATTTCTTTTTCTTGTCTTTTTCTTGTCTTTAAATAATGACTTTATGTATAACAGAAAATTTTGTGCTCCCACCTTAGCTTTGCAATAAGCTATTCACAAACAAATTTTAATCAAATCCGTTAAGTCCATTTTAGGAATTGGCGCATCGTGTTTATAATCACGGGTTACCACTTGTTTACACCAATCTGTGGCATCATTTCTGATTACCCATTAGTCATTAATGGCATCTTATCACAAGCCGCAGCCAAGTGGGTCCTATTGAACCAACAAACCAGTCATTTATTTTATTCCTACCAAATTAAGCCGTTTTGCCACTCCCAACACAATTACGCTGTTGCCAAGACGGCCTTCTGGATTTACGCCAAGGGGTCTGGGGAGTCATTCGAAATTGGATTTAACAGATTAGATTTGTTTTTAGGCGCAAAAAATTTTACTATCAATGTAGCTCAAGCTATACTTAGGTCAGGATTGTCTTGGGCCCACTGCTTTACTGGATTAAACGGACTGGATTAACTTTAGTCTCAAGTTCGGGAATGAATATCAAACTAATGGGTTTAAATAAATAAGTCAGCTGCTTAATTTTGGTCTTAACCCATTCCTCCGTAGTATTCTGACTATTTCAACTTTCATTATTTGATTTCATTAAATTTACCTCATGCTGTGTTGTTCACCAGATACATGTACCATTTCAAATTCGAAATCTAAAATCTAAATTCTGAATATTGAAGTGTCGCATGGTTTTTAAAACACACAAAATATTAAACCCAGTTTTGTGCTTCGGAAAGTGCAGTACACTCTCAGAATAGAAAGCTGTCTCGTTTGAAAACTACTAATTCTGACAAAAGTACTTGCTAAAGTGTGACTACAAACTATACCTCCAATAAAGTGAATGCTTATGTATTATAAACTCAATAGCATTCCTTAGCTACAACAACAAGAGTACATAATGTCTCACTTAAGAAGATTGCCTAACAGCAACTTTGTATCACCGTTGAAATGGGACAGGCACATTTACAGGATAATGACATTTCACTCACTTCACTTGTTTCGAGTAAAACACTGTTGGTCTTTAGAACATTTCCTTAAACTAAAGTCTGACGAAAAATAGATGCGCCACTTACTTATTTTAGTGACCTGACTTTTGCGAGTACATACTTGCTGTACTCTTGATAGTCAAAATCTATTTTTCCCAACGAAATCACATGTTTCGTTTTTCCAAGTGGTGCAACTATTTTTTGTCAGACTTTAGAATAACAAGATTAGATTAAGTTAAATCTGTTTGGCTTCCGTTAATTCTGTAGATCAAAACTGACAGGAACAGATTTGATTAAAGTTTGTTTGCTTAGTAACTTATACTAAGCGTTAAACAGATTTTGGGAGGTGTTACAAATACTATTTGCTCAGACAGTGAGTTATTGAAAAAATAAATTTTACATATGAGATATCCGCAAAACAAATTTCAAACTATTCCATTTTAGGCTATCTAATTCGGTATTGACCTTTTGGAGTTTCAGCCTAATTCGTTGTGCAAATCGATTCAGACGTAAAATCGAGTCATAATTCCTAACCTATTCTAAATTACAATATGAGTTCCTATTTACCATGTCTCAATTCGACCTATAAATGCTTTTTCAGATCTATTTCTTATTCAATTCAAATGATGTAATCTCAATGCCTCTCTAATCATGACCTTTGGATTGACCCCGAGTGTCCTTTTGACATTTTTGCCGCTTGTTTGCGGCTCTGTACTCGACAGTTCGGCTACAGACGGCTGCATACGCGGTTGTCGTCGATTGCACCAGTTCTGGGACGAGCCAAGCCGAGAGGCAATTTGTCTGAAATTCTCAGCCCTGGAAAAATGCGCCCTCAAGTGCCCCAATGGACAAATAGTGTGGAGACAAAAGTACTTGACCGGCAAGTCGTTGAAGCAACTGAGATTCTCGTGTTTCGGCCACGACATCGATGCTATTCCCAGTACCCAGCCCACGAGGCGGAAGGATTATGCTTTGGCAAGTCAGGAAAATGCCGCTGCCCCCAACCCCCTCCCACCCCTTGTGGTACTACATATCCTACTCTACTGTCTTGTGAGACTGTTCTAAACTTGAGCCTGGTTCATACTTGTCCTCAAAGAAAACATTTCGGTTGAAAGAAAAGTATAAAGTTCGACAAACCGAAGTAAAAAATGCGTTACTCTTTAACTTAGACAGAATTTCAAGTTCATAACTCGCTCACTGTATTTTGAAACTTAGTTGCAAAACGTTTATAACTGTACCAGAAAAAGCTAGATTTGTTCGTGCTACAGTAATTTTGTACTTCGGCAACAAAAGCGTACGAAAACGGAACCTAGTATGAACTAGGCTTAGGTTATCATTGCAATAGTTTATTTTCCTGGTGATGTATATACATACCTTTGGTCAACAACCGCAGAAAATATATATGTTCTACTA
Organism: Trissonchulus sp. WLG1_4; assembly: GCA_030248245.1. Classification (NCBI taxonomy): domain Eukaryota; kingdom Metazoa; phylum Nematoda; class Enoplea; order Enoplida; family Ironidae; genus Trissonchulus; species Trissonchulus sp. WLG1_4. The sequence continues at coordinate 26,114 of JASANF010011663.1, read as the reverse complement.
GCAATTTTGGTTCTACATTTTCAGATTTTGCAAAAAAGCACATACATATATACAATGCAAATGAAAACAGTTATTCATTCAAAAATTAATTAAAAAGAAAATCAAAGCTATTGTCAAACATTATATACAGGTTTCTTTTAACCAAAAACTTTAAACCTAATCCGCCAAATCCAATCTTAGCTACCACCTTTGTGACCCTAATAAATTGTCGACAGTAAATATGGATAGCTACCACGACAACTGCATTCCAATCCTATTTATTAGCACCCTTTGTAAATATGTATGTTTGTTGTGTTGGTTTACATACACAGCCTGGCCCATGCATAGCCTGGCCTAGAAATTGGGGGGATTAAACTCCTGAATACACAGTCTGGCCTTCCCTTTGAATGTACCGTCCGTCTACCGTAGCAAACTTCAGTTAATTAAAAATTACTTTTAATTAGACATTGGGTACATTTAATATGACATTAGACATTACTTATTAGAAACCCGTTTACTTTACAGTTTATCGTTTAGCCTTGGCCACGCTTTAAGTGCACAGGCTCGTAAGACAAGGCCATTTCCACCAAATTTCAGAAAGAAGTGAGCATTATTTAGTGGAGGCCAGACTGTGTACGCAGGATAAGCCAGTGTGCGTATTTTTTCGGAATCGCAAACACGGGCCAGGCTATGTATGGGCCAGGCTGTGTATGTAGGCCGTTGTGTTTAATATATGCTTAACGTTATGTGGTTTTGTTTATAATAAATTCAAAGACAAGGGCATGATATGTTTAATCCGTTCAGCTAGATAACTCCTAAGTACAGAATTAGCCTAATACATCTTAAAGTTTGGTTTCACAGCAAATCTTGATCCGCAAACGTGTAAAACCCCTTCTGCATTTATGTACACGTGAAAGTTCTTTCATTAATCCTATCTTCATTAGTGAGGTTAATCCATTTTATAGAATTAATCTAACCCAGTTTATTAAATACATAAATAAATTATAAAAATTTATTACGTATTTAAAATTCATCCAAGTAAATCACTTTAGCCACAGTTAGCCTCAATAGTAGTTTTGATTAGTGAGATTACTCTATTTTGTATAGTTAATCTAACCCAGTTTATTAAATATATACATACATAAATAATAAGAATTTATTAAAGTAATAAAAATTTATCACTTATAAAGTAAAGAGTAAATCTTATAAAGCCAAAGTTAATCTCAATAGTAAAGAGTAAATCTTATAAAGCCAAAGTTAATCTCAATAGTATCTCAGAAAATCAGGGTATGGGGGGCGACCCCCAGAATGCCGCAGCCAATGCGCGCCCCCGCGTTCCCGGTTGTCCGGCTCTCCCGGTTTTGCTCACGGCCCAGATCGTCCGCTCCCTCGTGCACGACCAGGGCTCGACCCAGCACCGACTGCGGCCCGCTCAGACTGATGACCGAGTCCTCGAAGCTAAACTCGGCTCTTCCGTCCGCTGACGCCAAAATGTTGCCTAAGTCGCCGACGTGACGCGTCTGAAAGCAAACCTAAGATTCAGATTTGAAATTTCAAATTCAAGTCTTGGGGCCAATTCCTAAAATGGATTAAACGGATTAGATTAAAATTTGTTTTGCCAATAACTCATGACATAGTTTATGCATTTATCCGAAATTTGCGATAGCAATTATTTGTAGCACCTCCCGCGTGTGCACAAAATTTTTCAAGTTTACCTCAACATCGAGATAAGTTATTAGGCCAACAAATTTTCATCTAATCCATTTCATCCATTTTAGGAATTGTAACTTAGACTTTCAGATGGAGCAGACTTAATTTCTTAAGCTGCATGAAAGTTGATTGCACCAAATAAGTCTATAGATGGTTGTAACTTGAGCTAATTCTGGTTGATTTAGTTTAATTTCAGCTAACGAACCTCGCCTAATTTTTAACGCCAACTTTCGCACTAACGAATTTTCGCGCGCGATTCTTAGTCTGAAAAATTTAATGATTCATTTAATTTCATTAATTTTTATTTTCAAGTTTTACTAATTTTTAGTGATATTAAAAAAATTACTAATGACTGTCACAAGAAACCTCCAACAATGCAGTCGATTCACTCTTACAGCCACATGCCCGTTCACCTGGCAACATTACGAAATCGATAGTAGTGGAAATATTACACGATCAGCTTGTGGCCTATTCCTATTAATGTATTGTATTTTGCCAACTGAACGGACATACAACGTCGAGTGTAAGTATGAATCGACCCCATGAATTCCGGGAGCTGTTTGCTGGACATTAGTTACTATTTTTGATGTAACCAATAGCACATAATAACACAGAATAATCCTATAATGTAGTCTTGATAGAACTAACAGGGGAGTCAGGTGCGCCATGGTCAGTGTTGTGCGGGTTGAAATGCGGTCCAGCGTCCTTGCACTGATCGCCCAGACGACCGAACTCATGGACGTGGAAGCCGTGCAGTCCGGGACTGAGTCCGTGGATGACGCCGGTGACGCGAACAGGGGAGGCCGGGTGACTCTGCTCGAACAGCACTCGACCACGCACGCGTCCGGACAACACTGCCTCGGCTCGCAACACCGCTGGACCTGAAAATAAAACAAAGGTTTGGGGCTGAAACTGATGTTTCGTTGCGACAGTAGAGTACAATTTTTACTAACTAGTCGTATCGACTAGAGCTAAAACTGCACTGTCGCAACAAAAGTTTCAAAACCACGGAATAGTCGGAAATAAACCTGACACAAAGAAGTTCTGTGGGGTCTTTTCCGTTATTCCCCACCAGTCCAGAATTTGGAATTTACTGAGCCGATTTGAATAATTTTTGCACCAATGGACTCATCTTGACCTTAGAACTTCAAAAAACTAATTTTAAAAAATTTTAAAGTTTTTTAAAAAAATTTAAATTTTACACTTTTTGTAAGTTTTTTAAATTCAAGCGATCCAAAACCGAAAATTCGTGTCTAGAACACTTTCCGCAAATTTTTTCAGCAATTTTCTGGGCCGGGCCCGGGCCAGGCCGACTAGCGCGCTTCCGGGCCAGGCCCGGCGTGCCGTAGTGGGCCTATCGACCCGGGGCCCACGGGCCGGCCTGGAGCCCGCGGGCTGGCCCGGCACAGACTTCAGCAAGTGAGAAAATGCATTGTGTGTGCGTCTGAGTGTAGTATAAGTGCCTGTGCACTTGTAAAAATTAATATATATGCAATGCAGTCATTGTCCATACGTTGCTGAAACTCGAGACGGCCCTGGGCTTGCGGATTTCTAGGCCCGGCGGGCCGCGCAGGGCCCGGGGCCCGGTGCCCGCTTCGGAATTTTACGGGCCGGGCCCCGCGCCGGGCCCATTTCTGCAAAATCTCTCCGGACCGGGCCCGGCCCGCGGCCCGGGGACCGCAACAGGCTCGGGCAGAACTCTAGTGTGAACCCATTACTAAACTATCACTTGACTAAAAGGATCTTGACTAAATTGACACCTTTAATCCGATGAATGAATTAGACAATTTTCGTGGTAATGCAACTGTTGCGACAGTGCTGCAAAAAGTTGAAAAAAATGCTTATGAGCTTAAAACTGAAAACTGCCCACAAATTGCTGAACCCTGACATACACAATTCAAGCTTGCCTGATTTTTGTGACTACTCGCTGTACTCTTGAATTCTTGATGCTTTCATAGTCCTATTGATAATGGATTGCGTGTTGCTTTTTGTCTCAGGCAGCAGCATTTTTTGGCTTGACTTTAGTCTGAAGTAACAACAAGCAGCAGTTTCATGCAAATTTTTTACTAATTTTCTGCTGTCAAAACTCAGTACTTACACTAAGTTTGTCCCTGCCGCGTAATATTTTAGAATAATTACTGTATTTAAAACATGCTTCTAAATCTCAAACGCTCTCCCCCTCTCAAACATTCTTCAGAGTGTAGCACTGTCCCACAGTAGAACCTGGTGGCGTAATGTTTCAAATAATCAGTTATCGGTGCCCCAGTGGCTAGGCATGAATGTCTTTGTACAAATCCGCCCTAAAAAAGCTAGCGTAGTGTCTGATGACAAATAAAAGACTAGCCAATGCTTGGTCCAGGGTTCGAGGGGTGTGATTTTTTATGGTATGGAATTTTCACTCAGCAAAGGAACCTAACCCCTTTAGGGTCTACTTGTTAATCATTACTAAAAAATTCATTAAGTAATAGTGATAGTTTTTAATAACATTGTAGCTATGCCTAGAAAATCGTCATGGCCCCTCCTTCAAAGAAATTGAAATGTAAAGCTTACCTATGTTATGGATTAGATAATGTAAACTTTTGGTAAAAAATGACAACACCGCACCAGCAGCTCGAAATTATGGCCAAGGGGGGGGGTCATAGACATAAAACTTTTGAATCCTACCGCATAGGTTATCAAATATAAATATTGCATTTCCAGCAATATAAGCATAACTTGTACACAATTAAGTTGTAATTAAAAAAATTGAACGACTGTTTTTATCCAGTTTTAAGCAACTTTTAAAAATAAGCCCCCGACAAACAAAAATTTCAACACACAAATCATGCAAACTGCTTGGTGGCCAGCTTTTGCCAAAAAGCAGTATAAAGGCCTGCCGCCGCTGAGGCGGCGGCAGGAAAAATATGTCAAAACATGTTTAAAGCCGGGTTTACGCGAAGCAATTTTCACGCAACTACATATGTAGGCTTCCACACAATTTTCAAGCAACTTGCAAATTGCGTGAAAATACACTGTTACACGAAGCAATTTTCACTCAATGAGCACGCAATTTTTAAGCAACTAGTTGGGTGCAATTGTCACGCAACTACCAATCAAAATACAGTATTTTGAACGCCCGCTCAAACTTGAAGGCTCAAATTTCGCTTATTTAAAAAAAACTAAGGTCGACATCGGTCAGTTGGACGCGTATCGGATAATTTTTCGGCCCCGGACAATAAAAACCAAAAGGGAGGAACCTTTGTGTAAAATTTCAGTCGGAAAAAGTTTCGGGGGAGAAGGAAATTCGCCTTATTCTCACCTGGCTACGCCCTTGTAGCTGCGTGTGCGTTAGTAAAAAACAACAGAGGCATTGGAATGTATGTATTTGTTGTTCTACCGAGCTGTTTTCTCAGCTATCCACGTGACTACCAGCCGAAATTTGATTGGTAGTTGCGCGAAAATTGCTTGTGGCAATCGCGTGGAGATCAACGGCTAAATTTTAGTTGCTTGAAAATTGCGTGAAAAAAATTGCGTGGAAATTGCTTCGTGTAAACCCGGCTTAGGACCGCTTATTTTTATTTTTAAAACTTTACTCAATTTTTTTGTTAGATTACAATTTGCAAATGACTAGTATTCGTCTGATATTTTGCACATGTTATCAAGACAGATAAGTTTTAAAAATGTAGAAAAATCATATACTGCGACCTGCTAGTTTAACCCTTTAGTGCCCAGAGCATCTCACTCTAGGCAGCCTGATTCTGACACCCTCTAATTTTTCGACCATTGCTAGAGTTACGTGCATCGTAAAGAGATTGCAAAACCACCGTTCGATAGAGACATGAATGGTGAATAAAACATATCCAGTTGATTAAGTGTATAGGATGCACCGTTTTTGCGTTATAAGCGCTCAAAGTTGAAAGTTAGTGAAAATTTCGCGCCATCGCTCAGGCATAATGTACCTCACCCTAGAGTAACACAAAAGCCGTGCGCTTGCCATAGTTGAAGGCTAGCAATAGAGTACAACGTTTGGTGTATCTGATGCACATAAAATTGATTGCTTGCGGCGCAAATCAAAATTCTTAATGAGGCCACGAAGAAACTTACTACTTTTGCGATAAAAAAAGTTAAATTTGCATATTCCTTAGGGAAGCATAGATTTTGTTGTGTAGCAGTAGGTTCAAATTTGGGCCACTAAATACAAAGATCTACATATTCTGAAAAAACAATTTGCAGTTCAGCGGATCAATAAATATAAAAAGTTTTACAGCCCCCGATTGGGTATTCATTAGGGCTGGGCACGGTTACAAGATCATTATCCGTGTACACGGTTAGTTTCGAAGATTACTAACCGCGTGTACACGCAAACTAACGGTTACTGATATTATCCGCGTGTACACGCTAATTATCCGTGTAATCGTTTACACGCTAAGTATCCGTGTACACTGTTAATAAACGGTTACACGGTTACTAACCGGTTACACGATTACTAACCGGTTACACGGTTACTAACCGGTTACACGGTTACTAACCGGTTACACGGTCACTAAACGGTTACACGGTTACTAAACAGTTACATGGTTATTACTTATTACAACGACAAGAAGCGGAGAAGGATTCTTTACTAAATAACATCAGCCCAGAGGAATGACCCAGGGAAGATATGTACGAACCACCCATCTCTAGCTCTGCAGACCAGCAAGATACCATTTGAACTACTGGGACAATGCTGCGCTGTCAGTATAAATGCCTTTATATATCTTGAATAATATAGCTTGCACACGCATGCGTAATGAAGTAACACACAGGCAAATCACTTGCGCACAGTTTATTCTCATTTGCATAAATCCAGCAGCCAAACGAACATTTTTCTTAACGGGTGCACGAAGTCGGAAAACGGATACTGTAACCGGTTACACTATCCGTTTAGAGTAACAGTTTACACTATCCGTTTAGAGTAACCGGTTACACTATCCGTTTAGAGTAACCGGTTACACTATCCGTTTAGAGTAAACGGTTACAGTATCCGCGGTTACTGTGTCTTAACGTGTACACGCTGTAACCGCTAAGTAACCGCGGATAGTGAGCCCTAACCGTGTACACGCTAAGCTTAGCGTGTACACGGTTACATGCGTGTACACGGTTCGTACCGTGTAACCGTGCCCAGGCCTAGTATGTGCCAAATGGCATCTCTGGAAATTGACGGGTTAATGAGATCTGTGTATGTAAACTAAAAGCAAAGCAAAAACTAAAATAAAAGTAAAAAGCAAAAAAATTAAAAACTAACCATAAGCAAAACTGAACTCAGCAAGAACAGACAGGATGAAACTAACCACCAGCATTTCACACGCCGCAAACATTGCAACACTGCTGCACTGTACGACAAGCCCAACCAAACTAATTGTTATAACAATAGTGGGATGGCATGAATATGCAAATGAGATTTCACATTATCGATTTAACATGTACGTACTTACATAGGTACTTTACTGTACAGCATACACGCACATATACGCGTATGTAGAGAGTGTATTGGTCAACGGTTTTCTAGTCCACCGTCTTAACCACTAGGCCACTCCGACACAGACATCAATTCGCACAATATTTCTCGTATTGCAACAGCGGCAGTGTCGTGGAATTAGTTTAGGTGTAACAGATGCGTGTATGCATTACGATACCTACGTAGTACGAACATTCAGTATGCATATACTCTTGATAGAAGTAAGATGTGACAAATAACAAGGTTACTTACTAGGCTGTCATCAGCAAGGCTGTAGCCTAATGGATAAGACGTCTGACTTGGAATCAGAGTATTGTGAGTTCGATCCCACCAGTCTTGACATACCTATTTTTGAAAATTACAGAAAATTTTACGTACGTATTGAAAACCAAATCACAAGCAACTTATAGCACTGCTTGTTGTGCTAAAAATAATTGATACACATGTGTAAAACCCTCGTGCAGGTGCACTCGGAGTTTCACAGAAACATGCGTATAAATCACTTATAGCACGCCAACCAGTGCCATAACCCATACTTGTAATCGTCTCCGCCTAAGCCGAAGGCGTCTTCCCTTATCTTGCTATTCGTGATTCATAGTTAGTGGGACACAAACGACAAACGACACACAACCAAAACAAGCAAAAGTTTACTGCAAAAGTAGTTCAGTGAGTGAGAAGTTGAAAGGGTTACCGTTTGACAATATTAGGCCTGTTGCGCATTAAAAACTAATCGCAAACAAAAAGTACGTATATAATGAAAAGAGCATGACACATGGTGGAGGTCTGAGTGTCACAATTCCAGAGGAAATATCAAAAGCGGCCGTTTTATGTGGACAAAATTATATGGCATTGGCATCCTGTTATTCATTTGCACAGATTTACTGCTTAGCCGTTCCAAATTCTCTCAAACAAAAATTGATAAACACGTTCTAATTTAAAAGTAGAGAACCGCGTCTGTTGATTAAAGGCTTTCGTTACTCAGTTGCTGTATCTATATTCCAAAGGAAACAAATCGCAAACAGTTTAATATTCGAAACAACACTGCGTTCACAAGCTTACAGGAGTACAGATTCGCGTTACAGAGATAACGAAAAGGTATTGATGGACAGGAATCGGTGGCTCAGATAGTAAAGTTTCCGATTAGTAAGCTAAAGACTGACGGTTCGATTCTTTCTTCGTTTTTTTGAAGCTTCGATTTCAGCAGTTGAAGTGGCAACGACACTGCAGACAAATGTATATATTCGGCTGAACTTACCTACGTTTCTTTCAGTTTAATTAAACACTGGAGAATCAGCCTTCCCCAACTATCAGGTAAGGAAGTCCATTCAAAGATTTCGCAAATCCTATAGAAACCAAGTATAAAGTACCTGTTGCGCTGGGGCGCAACTGGAAAAAGCTTTGTCAGAGTTTTGATTCATACTTTTTAGGGCCAACGGACATTGGGATATACGAACATAGAGAGAGGTGCGATTTATTCTAATCGCTGCTTAGCATTGCGAGGCAATTTCTGCTTGCGCACAAGTTTTGACTTTATGAAAAAGTACAAATGAACTAGGCATGGGTACGTTTACAAAAATCTGTGTTTACGCGTTTTCCGGTTGTAAACGTTTTTTGACCGTTTAAACGTTTAAACGTTTAAACGGTTAAACAAGTGAGCGTTTAAACGCGGTTAAACGTTTAAACGGTTAAACAAGTGAGCATTTAAACGCGGTTAAACGTTTAAACGGTTAAACAAGTGAGCATTTAAACGCGGTTAAACGTTTAAGGGGATAGTGTCGCGAAAGCAGTCGAATTTGCGCCCCTATAAAACTTTTTCAATGAAAGATAGGTCATTGTTCTTTATATATTCTGAAAATATGTTTCAGAGCAAATATTTTTACCAAGTTTCAGCAAAATTGATGCAGCATACAGTTAGCAGTGAAGTCGCAAAGTCGGAAAAATGACGTTTTTAAAACCTATTCACATTCGATAATTTCGTCACAATTAAAAAACTTTTTGTTTAGATTCTTTACCAAAAGTAAAAGCACATTATGCTCTAGTTTATGCACACAAAATTTAGTGCAAATTGCTTGAGTGGTTGTGGAGTAATGCCTGTTTGAACTGTGAAACTGTGCGTAACCTGTAAAGTACTCACAGGAATAATGATAAATTGTAAAAAATTTAGACACTTATTTTGAAATCAAAAGAAAAACGAACCTTTATTTTTCATTTTTCTTATTTGTGGCAACAAATTGTGCGTCAAAACATTACATGTACTTCACAAGCTGGCCAATCTGATATCTGGCTTGATTTTTTGAACTTTTATGTCTCTATTGTGTGATGTCTGGCTCACAAATGGTGATTGGTTAAAAATATTGGTAGATATTGGTAGTCTAGTGTCTTGCAGTATTTATTTGACACCATATGGCATTTCACTAGTTTCTCAGTGAACGTACAATTTCAAAGCAAAAAGTTCACATTTTGCAGCCTATGAGCAAAACTGCTTTGGCGACACTACCACCTTAAACGGTTAAACAAGTGAGCATTTAAACGCGTTTAAACGTTTAAACAATTATACATGTAATTATTACAGGATGGCTGCTTTCGATCTGGCTTTCTGGTCTGGTTTACCGACAGCTGCACTGTGCTTTTCAGACCTGTCGATTTACATATGTACACCGAGTTCAGCATATTAACACAAATTTTATTCTCTATGCAATCTGAGGGCCTATTCCATTACCGGATTAAAGGGTTAATACGATCAGACTAAACGGTTTAAAAATTATGCTTAAAAATGCCATTCCAAAGTCCTCGGATTAAACGAACTTAATTGCTAGCGCGCTGTTTTATAGTCGGACTAAACTGATTTAAGGCGGTAGTGTCGCGAAAGCAGTCGATTTTGCGCGACTATAAAACTTATTCCCTGAAAGATAGGTCATTGTTCTTTATATATTCTAAAAATATGTTTTAAGGCAAATAACTTCGCTAAGTTTCAGCAAAATTGATGTAGCATACAGTTAGCAGTGAAGTCGCAAAGTCGGCAAAATGACGTTTTGAAAACCTATTCACATTCGATAATTTCGTCACAATTATAAAACTTTTTGTTTAGATTCTTCACACAGACTAAAAGTACATATGCCCTAGTTTATGCACACAAAATTTAGTGCAAATTGATTAAGCGGTTGCGGAGTAATACCTGTTTGAACTGTGAAACTGTGCGTAAACGGTGAAGAACTCACTGCAATAATGATAAATTGTAAAAAATCTAGAAGCTTATTTTAAAATCTAAAGAAAAACGAACCTTTATTTTTCATTTTTCATATTTGTGACAAAAAATTGTGCGTCAAAGTATTACATGTACTTCACAAACTGGCCAATCTGATATCTGGCTTGATTTTTTGAACTTTTATGTCTCTATTGTGTGATGTCTGGCTTACATATGGTGATTGGTTCAGAATATTGGTAAATATTGGTAGTCTAGTGTCTGGTAGTATTTATTTGACACCATATAGCATTTTACTAGTATCTCAGTGAACGTACAATTTCAAAGCAAAAACCTCTCTTTTTGCAACCTATGAGCAAAACTGCTTTGGCGACACTACCACCTTAAGGGGGTAGTGTCGCGAAAGCAGTCGATTTTGCGCGACTATAAAACTTTTTCAGTGAAAGATAAGTCAATGTTCTTTATATATTCTAAAAATATGTTTCAAGGCAAATATTTTTGCCAAGTTTCAGAAAAATTGATGCGGCATACAGTTAGCAGTGAAGTCGCAAATTTGGAAAAATGACGTTTTGAAAACCTATTCACATTCGATAATTTCGTCACAACCAAAAACTTTTTGTTTAAATTCTTTACAAAAAGTAAAAGCACATATGCTCTAGTTTATGCACACAAAATTTAGTGCAAATTGCTTGAGTGGTTGTGGAGTAATGCCTGTTTGAACTGTGAAACTGTGCGTAACCTGTAAAGTACTCACAGCAATAATGATAAATTGTAAAAAATTTAGACACCTATTTTGAAATCAAAAGAAAAACGAACCTTCATGTTTCATTTTTCTTATTTGTGTCAAAAAATTGTGCGTCAAAACATTACATGTACTTCACAAGCTGGCCAATCTGATATCTGGCTTGATTTTTTGAACTTTTATGTCTCTATTGTGTGATGTATGGCTCACAAATGGTGATTGGTTAAAAATATTGGTAGATATTGGTAGTCTAGTGTCTGGGAGTATTTATTTGACACCAGATGGCATTTCACTAGTTTCTCAGTGAACGTACAATTTCAAAGCAAAAAGTTCTCCTTTTGCAGCCTATGAGCAAAACTGCTTTGGCGACACTACCACCTTAACTATGCAATTTAATGTTAAGCGCGCATGTTGAATCCGTTTAGTCCAGTGGTAGTTTTGGTAGCCTGAATGGGGTCAGACTGACCTATTTTAACTCGTTTAGTCCGTTTAACACGATTTGCCATTCCTAAACCTCGGTCCAAAAAAAGTCCAATCCGTTTAAGCCGGTAAAGGCCCTGAGATAAATAGTTGTTTAAGGTTCAATAAGCCGTGACCTACATATGTATAACATTGTGTGTCGAACACAAATGATTATTACATATCACTAGTTTAAGGTATGACACTCTTCCAATCAGCCAGCCAATCAGCGTGGTAGATGCGTTGCACATTAGCAGCCCAAAATCGCCGCAAAGCAGTCTTTGATTTGGTTTTGGTGCGGGCTTGGGCCACAACACTAGCACATTTAATTATGTGCCTCCCTCTTTCTCTCACATGTGCAACATCATTAAATATTCTGTTTTTTATGCGACGGCTTGAGCACAGTGTGTGTGCGTGTGTGCTATTGATTGTGGCCTAGGCCAAGCGGATGTGGCTCACGGGACCCTCAATGCCCCAACCTAGTTTCACTTGCAAAAGCTTAATGGGGCAAACTTTTTTTCTCTTAGCCCGGAGTTACCTCATCTGCATCTGAAGCTAACATAAGCAATGAGAATTAAGTATTACGTAATAAGAATTTGAGTTTTAACTTAAGCATTTGTTTACAAACAACTTACTACAATTTATTTTCCATATCGTGAATGTCCACTTATGTCTGAAATGCTACTTATCGCTTATTTATTATTTCGTATCTACATCGTTAAGGTACAGCCATATGTCCTTTTATCCAGTACAACTACAAGCCATTATATTCGTCTCATAGATTATTAGTAGGGTAATGATTCTGGTAATTCTGTACCCTGAACGGGCAAACGGCTGTAAGTAGAACCTTTTGGTACTGAAATTTTATTTTATGGAGCACGCTCTAATAGCTTGGATAAGTACCAAACCAAGTATAAGTATGGTTTTAACTTGCACAAGCTATGAAACCTTTTGATGTAACCTACATACATAGATGCCTGTTTAATCTGCCTGCTTTGAAATGCGAATGTCATAACCAGAGAGTATCCAAGTAACCGGTTTTGGAAGAAGTTGAAGTTTACAAAGTTGAGCGTGATTCTCTATGCCTAACCATCCGAGTAGAATGCTTTATTACAGTGAAAATTCTTTCATCTTTATTGTACTGTCTAACTTACAATCAATTATTTATGCCTTGATTAATTTGCCTAGAGTCCCGACTCCAGAATTCGGTGATTTATTGACGTTCCACAAGCTCTCGTCTTATACATATGCTCTTATCAAAAACAAGGTTTCAGAGATTAGATTTAGTTTCGTTTGAGATTTAGATTCTGATTTAGATTAAATTTGGATTCACTTTAACAACCACAACACATGATTACAATTTACGTTACAGTTTGTGGGTGGTCGCATAATAGTTGCATAACCTTACCGTAGACTACGAGCCAATTGCTAAAATGAATTAAACGGATTAGGTTAACATTTGTATGCGTGATATCATGTTAATCTTGAAATAGACTTAAGTTTTTTTGTGCACAAACGGGACATGGTACAAATATTTGCAATGAAAAGTTTCATATGAATCTATAACCGATGTCATCATGAGTTATTCGCAAAACAAGTTTTAATTAAATCCGTTTGATGCAATTCAGGAACTCGCACTGTTTCATTAGGTTATCTTAATCTAGTATCACGTTATTAACCAAATAATGTTAAATCTACATAAATCGCTAATTTCAATTTTGTATAGGTCCCTAATACTTGTACAAATAGTTACTGCTATATAACAGCTTGTACTTTCAGCTAAACAATCAGCGGTGTTATCTTTTCTTGTGCTCTGTTATCACCTGTCTTTTTTCAAGTAATTTTTGCCCGTTTGTTTAACCTAACAGTGTTATGTCTGTTGATAATGTTTTGATTTACAAAAGGTGTTTAACTTTATTTGCGGAACGCAAAATAGCCCCTTTATGTATATACGGTACCCCCAACTCAGTCGAATACAGTGTCCTGAAATAGTGGTAACCCCGACCCTTCAAAATCATACATAAAAGGGCTGTTTTGCGCTCCGCATTGAACGCGAGGACCCACGGAATAGGAGAGAGAATGTCGTACTCTTCCTAACATAGGTATTATGTACTCTTGTCTGTACTAAGAAAGTATCGCACTCTTCCCTATCATGTACTCTTGATGTAACCATTGATTAACTTTTGCAAGCTAACTGCGTTAGGCCAATGCACTTTCACACTCCAGTCCATCGAAACGAGCACATAAAACGCGGGTTCATAAAAAAAGTTCAGTTCCAACTCAAATAGGCTCGCATGTGTTTTAGCGATTGCAGTCACGGCAAAAAAGCAATGCTGTGCAAACCCTATGCTGCAATTTAACCTGATAAACGCACCTTATCGTATATGCCACTTTACTTGCCACAATTCAAAACACTGTTTATACTTGCCTGTGTTCTTGGCACCTTATATGCCATATATACCATATACTGGTTGTGGGCTAATGAGTGTTTTGACTTTGCCTACCCGGGTACCCCCCGAACCCTGGCTTTTCCCAAACATCTAACCCCCCTCATGCAACCTCCAAATTGTTCGGGGGGTATTTCCATTGTCTTGGTGATGTCGGTGCCCGCTCAATTCGATGTCCGGAACGCCATTCGAAAAACTTGGGGTGCCCAACTGAAGTGCCTCGGTCACCTAGTCTATTTTGTGCTCGGAGTAAGGGCCCATTCCTTTACGGGATTAAACGGACTGGACTTATTTTAGTCAGATGTTTAAAAGCGAGTATCGGATTAAAGGGAATGAACTAGGTAGGTAAATGCAAGTCACAGGTTTGGTTTTAGTCTGACGGAACCTATTTCTCAATCAATATCGAATTTCAATGACCACCTAAAACCAGCACTTTTTATCGACAGAGACCGAGATTTACATAGCCAACAAACAGGATTGAAAAAAATAGCACCTTTGTCAGTGTTGCTCAACTTTTTTTACACTTTATATAGAAAGATGGGTAACTTTGTTTTGTGTTTAGACATACGAAATTTTAGTTGTGCATTTAGAGATCTTTGAAAAGTATTGTTGACTTATACATAATAGGATGACACTTTCCCTATTATGTATGCCTTGGGGCTTGCGCCCAACTCGGAACGAAAAATAGCCCCTTTTTTGTACGGTTTTGAGGGGGATAATAAAGATAAATATAATTAAAATATATAATAATCACCCTCAAAACCGTACTTGAAAGAGGCTAGTTTACGCTCCGCACTTGACGCAAGCCCCTGGGCATGATATGTAGTTGTTAGATTGTTATACTTTTTCAAGTATGTGCTCTTGATGAAACGACATAAAACTTCATCCATTTTTTCAGTTTTCTATTTCAGGTCTCAGAAAATGTGCCTCAACAACTGATCGCTCAAGAAAGTCGAGTCCACAGGGATGTGCTTCAGCTAGCGTTGATTGAAAACTACGGGAAACTGATCGAGAAGGTGTATTTGGCTCTGCGGTGGGCTGTAGGGGGGTCCTGTGGGGCAGCGAAGTGGGTCGTAAAAATCGACGCCGATGTATTTGTGAACCCATGGCTCCTAGACCAAACCCTGGCTCAGGCACGGCCCCCCCTGGGGATTTTGGGCCAATGTGTTTCTCACGCCCGCCCCCGCCGCTGCGGCCGCCGAAAATGGTACGTAAGTCGCGCCCAATACCCCCCTACTTTTTTCCCACGCTACTGCAGTGGTGCCCTCTACGCGGTGCCCTATCGTCACGTGACCCTCCTGATTGATTTGGCCGGAAAAATGGGGTACCAGTTCACCCCCGAGGATTTGTACTTCACGGGTCTGCTAGCCCAAGCCCTCTCCATACCTCGTGTCACGCCCCCTGCGGCTAATTTGCATAACCCGTGCCCCCTCTCTAGTCTAGCCACCCATTTGCCTGGACGAAGCCCGGCGCCGCTCCATCGATCGACCTGGGACCGCCTGATTCGCTGCCAGACCAACTGGCTCCGCTGCCCCGGGGACTGGTTCCACAGCTGCCCCACGCCCAGCTGCCAAGGCACATAGCCACGCTTAAGTCCGGTTCATACTTGTCCTTAATAGGTTTTAAATTTTTTTTAATTTATTATATATATTATTTTTTTTTTTTTTTTAATAAAAAATTAAAAAAAAAAAAAAAAAACAAAAAAAAAAAAAATTTCTCTTAATAGGTTTTAAAAGTATGACCATTACGCAGCAGCAAGTATGACCATTAAGTAGCATTTAAGTTTAAGTTTAAGTTGACACCTTAAAATTTTCATAAGTTTAAGTTTTAAGTTTACATGTCAAATTTAAATAACTTCAAGTTTAAAGGCTTGTTTAGTTTAAGAATACTTTTTAAGAAGAACACAGGGACTGGGACAAGGATAAAGTTCGGTCAGCTTCTATGGAAAATTGACCGGATAAAAATTTGCATGCCAAGTGTGCATTAGTCTCTCTGGATTGTTAGTACTGTTGTGTGCTATTGTGCGAAATTGTCAGTTTTGGCCAAGCAGTTATTTCGGCATATTCTAGCTAAAAGAGACAAGGGCAAGATGAACCGGGCTTAGGATTGAACTGCCTACGTTTACAACACGGGTTCATAATATATCCATGCTCTAGAGTCATTATAGGATAGTATGAATATAGTAGGACCTCTTGTCACTTGCTTGCCGCTCAATAAAGTTTTGACATGTAACATTCAACAGAATATTTAACATTTCACAGATTCTCTATTAAGCTACTGTGTTAAATTAAAACGGATTTACATTCACTTTCTAGTTAAGGATATTTAGTTATTTTTGATCATCTTGTGACAATGCTTGTTTGTGCTAACGCGAACTTTTTACATCCATCAAGTAGGCCCCAAAGCGGGCAAAGTTTCTTATCCGGTCAGCCACATGTTTCGCTTAGATTTGATCTCTTAATATTCAAATTCTAATATTAAACGAGTTCAGAACTTTGTCTGTCAGTATGTAGTTTTATTCCGATAAGCGGTTTGCTATGCAGTAAGGCTCCCATTTGGGTAGCTACATGACCTAGTTGTAAATGTGCTCATTTTGGTAGGTACGTTACAGGTTTCTGGTAAACCCATGGTTTCCGATGTTTAAGTGTAAGAGGACTCTTCCCGAAATGTACAATTGCTTGCTACAATAGTTTTATTTTGGTATAACCAGAACGCCAGGAGCCACACAGACACAATTCAGTCCAACAGCCCCCCCCCCCCAGCTGCTGATAATTTATCTGAAGCTGTCACACATGTCTTTGGACTCATTGAATTTACATCGGACGTCAATTTGACAATTGATCAGTCTTTTCCAGCACTTGTCTAGTCGATAGGTCAGATTGGCACTTTTGTACAGATGCACAGACATGGTCGACACAACGCAGACGCACTGACGTTCCTTGGGCATCACTTGGTGCAGTGCCTTCCTTGGCACCTGCAGACGTTCTGCCAATATGCCCGTGAAATAGACATCCTCAATGGTTGTGAACATGCCCAGCCGGTCCACTAGACGGAGCATAGGTGCCACACTGCGATAGGGGATGATATAGGTGGTGCCAAAGCAGTAGCTGGGATAGAACTTGTCCGGATAAAGTGCCAACGGGACATACCATTTGTTGCTGGCTTTGCGGATCGGTTTCATATTGTTCCGACAATGCCCTAAAATCTCTAGGGTTTCGTTCTGGGCGTACAGACCCAGGATATGGATGAAATTCCAGGGATTGATGAAGGCATCCATGTCTAATTTAGCAACCCAGCGCACCCCCACGCAGTTCTGGTCGGCCCATTCTAATGCCGAGTGCACCTTTAGGATCAGGTTGTCGTATTTGTCTCGCATCTGCACCAATAGAATGTCATCGTTCGTCTCTTGTTCGTTCACGAGACGGACCAACACATACGTCCGCTGAAAACACAAACATGACATTGATTTCGATCAGCAAACTGATTCTTGGCTTAGGCTCGGTTCTCACTAGGCAGAAATAAGAAATAACCAGCAAGAAATCAAGTACTATTTAGTATTTTAGAAATAACTGTTACAAAAGTAAGATAAGAGAATGCGAGATATGCGTTTCTTAATGATTAATTGATTAGTTTGAGTTTATATCTAATTTTTA
Organism: Trissonchulus sp. WLG1_4; assembly: GCA_030248245.1. Classification (NCBI taxonomy): domain Eukaryota; kingdom Metazoa; phylum Nematoda; class Enoplea; order Enoplida; family Ironidae; genus Trissonchulus; species Trissonchulus sp. WLG1_4. The sequence goes on along the minus strand of JASANF010011663.1, from coordinate 8,446 downwards.
CAGTTCAAAAATACCAGTTCTTTGTTCTTATTGATTTCTTATTTCTACCTAATGAGAAACCTCACAGTGGCTTTACACAAACATTTTCTTGCATTAAAATTACTACATACTTTACAACATTTTAATAAAAAATCAAATTCTAGGCATTCAATTCATAAGCTGTCTACAAAGGCATAAAAATCAAGGTCAAATCTAGGTAGCTTTTTATACTGGCTTGCGAAAGAGTTTGTTTCAATCATCCACAGCACATCATAGTCGCGAAAATCAAGCACCTATTCAGTGGAATGCATAAAGGTAGTCTAAAGGCAGTCTTAGCTAAACGCAGTCTGGACTACGTTTAACAAAACTAGCCTAAGACCATCGTTACGAAATATCAGGTGATTTTTGCACACGCTAAAGATCTAAGACGAACTCAAGACTGGGTCTAGACCTAGTCTCCGAAGACTGACGTTAAACGGTATTCTGAAAGGTAGTCTTAGTTGAGTCTTGAAAATTACACTGAAATATTGTTTAAAATAGCTTCTACAGTCATAAAAAGTTGTTTCAAACTGTTGGGCGCACACCAATACCTTCAAGCTGTGTAACTAAGCATTTTTTAGTATGTAATGATAATTTTGCAACAAAAATTTTAGAAAAACATTTTGTACAATATCGAGCTATAAGATGAAAGCTAACACATTCTAAACAACATTTATTGCTACCGATAGCTTAAATTTGCGATTTTTCGTGGTTATCTCATTTCACAAAAACATTGTTAAAATTCGTTAAAAAAGCTTGAGAACATGCACATGATCTTTGACAACACTCATCAGGCTTTAATTTTTCAAAAAAATATACCGATTAGTATTTTTAGAACATCGTAATGAAAAATTCTACACGTATGACATACGAATTCCAAAGGGTGTTCTGACACGTTAGTCTCAAAAGTGTTAGTCTAAGGGTTTAGACATAGTCTGGACTGAGTCTCCAGAGACTGCCTTTATGCATTCCACCTATTGTGTCTCATTGTTCAGTTATTTTTGGTCAGGCGATATTCGACATACCATTTATACCGTCATTTGCACAAACATTATTTTCAAGCCATTCTTTTTCTCTTGCTATTCTCGAGTGCTGTTCACCATCTTGCAATATTCAAAAATTATATTCAATGTATGGTGATTACTTAATGTGTATATATGTACTTACCTATTAACGAAGAAACAGTGAACACAAATCTAATGAAAACAAATCTAATTTTTAGGGTTAAATGAGATTAGCTATTCTGTAACTAATTCTATTCTCGAGATATTCTACTTTAGTGCAAGCCAGTGATACCTAAAGTCTGACAAAAATAGTTGCACCACCAAAAATAGTTTCAAGTAAACTAAACATGTGGTTTCGTTACAAAAAGAATAGATTTTGACCATCAAGAGTACATACAGCGAGTATATAGGTAGTCGCAGAAGTCATACCACTAAAATAGGGAGGTGGCCCATCTATTGTTTGTTAGACATACTTCACACAACACTAGCCGACTAACCGCAATGACGAAAATGACTTTATGTCCGTATGCCGTCATAACGGAGGCCCAGGTGTTTCGGATGACGTTTCGAGTGTCCGTTTGTGCCGACGTCGACATCACGAAAATAACCATTAGATTATCCCCCGCAGAACAGCTGCTAGGTTCCATCAGAAAGTTGTACTCCTTGCGGGAGCCGTTTAAGGGGGGGTCGGTTACAAGGGGGGAGAGGTCGGAGGGAAGGAGGTGCACGAGTTGAGAACAGTGGGTCAACCATTTTGTCACCGCCACGAGGGCGACACTCCAGAGAAGCAGCAGCAAACAGAATTTTACTCGGGCCCCATTGGGCATACTAGGCTGTCGGTGCAACGATGGTGATTTAGTGGGCTAATTAAGTAGTACAAGTAATTAAGTGGCAGAATGGATATTAAGTAGTATTTGATTGGATATTAAGTAGGCACGTGCATTCCTTTTGCTACATATGTTGCTCCAAATGGTAAATTTGATAATAACTGTATTAGATAAATGTACTAACTCTGAAATAAATTTAGCAGACAGTTCGTGATATGAACAGTAGCTCACTGAAATTTAGCAAAAAGTATATTTATACAATGGTTCTACTAGGTGCCCAATTCTTCACCGAATTACACATTAATACATGAAAAATAAATCAAATCCACCAAATGCATGTTTGCCTGTGACCCCCCAAAACTGGAAAAGTGGCCCCTGTCCCATATCCGGCATTTACTAAAAATGTCGAATCAATTTTGCCAAACAATGCCGGATATGATATATATATATGATATATGATATGAGATATATATATATATATATATATATATATATATATATATATATATATATATATATATATATATATATATAAATATATATATATATATATATATATATATATATATATATATATATATATATATAACGGTCCTTGGGAATAAACCAGCTCCAAGAGCCGCTTCATTGCCGCAGGGCATATCCGACACTAATCGGGAATAATGGCGCCGGATTTTTAAAAAGTGCCGGATATAAAGACATGGGCCAACCACAAAACGTTTGAAGAATAGTTAGTTTATTTTAATTTTGGACAACTTTCCCAAACGAACAACTTTAAACCTGTATTCGTTTGAAAACTTTTAAGGAAGTGGGCTTTTCATGTGACATAATATATACTATATAAGTTTGCTCTGGCGTGTCGTTGTTGCTATTTATGTATTATTGGTAGCTCCATTTATTTTTTCGTTACCCCCAACCAAACGTTTAATCGTTCTAAAACTGTAAACTTGTAAACGACTTTTTAACAGTTTTGACAGTATTTATGTACTTTTGATAAAACACAGGTTTTAATATGTTGTCTATTGGCAGATGCTTTTCACATTAGTAGCTTAAAACCAACCAAAACTGACCCCATCTCGGTGTTTGAAAGCATCTGATGCAAAGAAAAGACAAAAAATTAATACAAATAACGTTCTGTTAAGCTCTAAACAAATGTCAACATTACAAATCGTTGCTTAAAATTTAACGTCTATATACCGTTTTAAACACAACACATCCTTCCAGACATGTTTTTTGTACACACACACAAACTTATTACCACATGAAGTTTTAAAATTTTAAAGTATCCCACCAGTATTCCAGAAGTTTTCTTCTCCAAAAGGAACAAATACATACGAGGCCCAATACATTGAAAATACTTTAAGTACTCAATAAAAACATACAACACTAATTTTCCATGCCTTGTCTACTAACTTTTTAATCGTGCATTCTGCACTACTGCAAATAATTTTAGCATAGTATGCTTCATATGGAATGTTATGCTGGGTTTTAGATAAACAAGCCCAGTCTGCGGCAAAACCTTCAGTAAGTATTGAGAAATAATTTCAAGCTGACCAATGGGTCAGCTAAAACCTGTTGTGCTGCACGTATTACCATACTTACCTGCAAAATGTATATTGTATGTAAAATATTGCCGTAATTTTTTCAGCAAAATGTGTATGCAAAAAATTAAAGATGCTTTTATCTTACAATTATAAGTTGTTATACAAAAATGAAAAGTAGCTTTCATCTGACAACAAATTAATTATGCAAGAATGAGTTCCTTTGTTATATATTTGGATACCGCTTTGCATCAACTTAGCAGCATGTGGCCGGTTAGCTCAGCTGGTAGTGCGTACGATTCGTAATCAGAAGGTTGGTGGTTCGAATCAACTCCGCCAGCTACTTTTTTTTAAATTTTAGAATATAGTCGACGAGAATGAAGCAGTTCTGTTGTAATTTCAAGGAACCTGCTTTACCTACCGACGAATACACTGTAAATCGAGGTGACGCACGCACATACACAGATGTGCTCATGTTTAACACGCAGACAGCCAAAATACTTGCACAGTCTAGTGCTATACCGCCAGAATCAAAATTAAAGACCTGTTGTACTGTACTGTGGCACAACAGGAATAAATGTAAACATAAGCATAAACACAATAAGGTGCTATTTTTACTCAGGTAACTTGATTTTGATCACATTTTATTTGATTAAAACTAGTCCATTTAATCAAGCTTAGAAATTGACCCAGAGTTGAAGGTATCATTGAACCAACCCTAAAAAATAGGTAATTGATGCGTCTAAATTAACAACAATAAACGACCAAATAAAACAAACTAAATATTCGTAAATTAAAAATTAAGGGTATATTGATTACAGTAACAAGTAACTGGTTTGTCTTTAAACAACTCAAATTATATACATGACTTTGAAATAGGGACTGGTCTTAAAAGTACAAAATTAGATTATTAAACTCTAATCAGTTAAAACTTCACGTTGAAAAAACCCCGGAAAACTTTTACAAAAATAGTAGAAAGAACACGAACCACGCGATTAAAAATATGCACCAGTTTGTATCAAATAACAAATGAGAAAATTTCACGTGTATTTATTTCCAAACGGGGCAACAATTAGAAAGAATTTTATGTTAACGGGTAATTTAGGTGTCGATTTTACAAACGATTGTATTTAAAAGAAAACTTCGGTTTGAAATTTTCTCTTCAAGGCCGAAATTGAAATGAAGTCGAGTGAAAACTTACGAACATGAATATGTAATTTTAAGATTTGCTCGTCTGCAAATTAGTTTTTGACAAATTGTCAAAACTTTGGCGTTAAATTCGCTACCAAATCACCAACTTTGAAAAACTGAATCTTTTCAGATGATTTGATGTTTATACCTTTTATTGCCTCAAACTGTTTAGGTTTTTCAAGAATAACGATCACTCGATTTTTTCTCCAAATATGTTACTATGAGACGGAATTGTAGAGTTCTGTAGACAACTCAGATTCATCAGCCCATGTACATCCACAACTGTCATGTCTTGATTTCGCCCGAGTGTAACAATACGTATCTTGCATGTGATATGCAAATGAGGTCCAGCAGGCTCTATATAATGGCCTGCCTTCGTGTCGCCTATCAGTTGTCTTTTTTCGGCCGAGTGGTAAAGTTTGTGTTAACAATTTCTTACGCACCTATAGACGCAATACATACGATCGAGTTTATAGGTGCGGTCAGACGTGTAGGTATATATATTTATATACTTGATATACTTACCTACACAAGATCAGTTTGCTTTTAGATTATTTTTTAATTGTGCCTTTTTGTTGCGGAACTTATGCCTCGCCATAGGCATTCACGCTCCCCGAGCGATGAGTCGCAAACCGAGAGTTCAGATAATTCTCGCTCTCCGAGCGAAAACTCTCGCTCTCCGAGCGAAAAATCTCGCTCGCCGAGCGACAGACGTCGGTCCCCATTCCACAGACGCTCTCACAGAGACAAAGCTCGCTCTAGGCCCGGTTTCATAAAAGATCAGTTGCGATTCATTAGTAACACTGATATAAGCCAGAAAATAAGTTATAACTTTGCATTAACTTAATGCTTCTGTTCGAAATTTTTCCGACATATTGCCAATATTTTAGATAATGTGTGTGTAAACTTTTGTTACGTTTGCTTGATGCAGACAAAAGTCTAGCTAAGTCAAAGTCATTCATGATTAGTCGCAAATATTAGTAAATATTAGTGGTTTTCAAAAATTTACTAATATTTGCAACTAATGAATGACTTCAAGTTAGCTATACTTTTCACTGAATAACTTGACTATTGTGAGATTTGAACCACACGTGGTGTAACATATTGGCTACCTGTCATAAAAATTTCTAACAGAAATAGTTTGTAAAGCCCACGTTATACTAGATTTTTGATGTTGCACCAGTGTTACTAATGAATCACGATTCATTGTTTATGAAACAGGGCCCCAGGAGTGCCAAAACCCACTTTAAGAACAACAAGCACGTTTTGCGAGTAAGGTTAAACTTTCTAGATAGACTGCGTGGCGAGTTGCTTGCTGTGCTGAGGATATTCTTCGAATATAAAACGCGGCACTTAAAAATTTTCGAAGCGAGCATATTTAAAAAACTTGCCAAAGTACAATTATTAGTGTTAAACTTAACTTAGCCAACAGTGTCTTCATTAGAAAAAAATTATAAAGTCAGTTTTGCTTAAATCTTGACACCTACATAACAGATGCAACGTGATCAACGTGAAAAATTTAAGTTCAAAATTGATGACTGTATTGCAAAACCGTATATAATGGCCAATAATTGAAGTTTAATACATATCTGAAATAGTAAATTTTCTATAGTTTACAGTACCTTTTTCCTGTTGCGGCACACCGCAACAGGTCCTTATGATGACCCTAGTACAAAACTAAGGCTGTGTGATAAAATTAACCGTAGGTGTGTGTGCGTGTGTGTGTAATTCATAATGCCTGCAGATGACTTGCACAGCAAGCTGGCTTCTGTCTGTAGAATTTCTATGAAGTGGCAACGTAAAGCTTGGCGAGAGATCTGTACGCGTCTGTGTGTGTGCTTTGATCACTGTGATTGTGCGCATGTACGTGCACATGGGTGTGTTTGAGAATTGTGTCTGTTCATTCGTTAATTGTGTGCATTTCGCATTGTTGATAACCCATACGATTGGGGTATTAGTCAAATGCAGCTCTTTATGTCCTATGTGTACAAATCTAATTGCTCTAACAGTCTCCAAGTAAAATCGACGAACTGTTTCCGAAGAAAAATTGTGTGACAAGTTTCACGGTTTTAACCGGTTTGATTCAGGTATGAATCAAATCCAGCTCTTTGCTCAAGCGAAGTGGCTGTTCCTATTTGGAACTGCTTCAGGTTTTTGCTGGAGCTTTATTCTTGACTGTCAAAAATTCATATTACGCTAGTGTTGTTGACAAAGTTTCAGTTGTAGCTGATACAAAAGTTATCCAAGTTTCTTATGTATGGGGTTAACATGTGAAATTTCAGGCTCAAAACTGGCATTTTGACATTTACTGAAAAATGACGTTGTCACCAAGTAAAGGGTTTACAGTCAAATTGTGTCAGTTTGTTACAATTTGACATTTTGTTACAGTATGCGAATGAAGGGTTTTTAACTAACATATTTTGCGGACAACCTTTTGCACAAAACTTTTATTTTCCAGTGTTCAGCATATTTGTCTCATAATAACTTTATAGAAGTAATAAATCGAGTGGGCGAGAGGAGAAAGCAAGCCTCTTTTGCCTAGTCATGGCCGTCCGCGTATGTTTGCTTGAAGAATTTGATTGAGTCAGAAGAATTGAGCTTGACAAAACTGCTGGTTGGAAAATAAAGCCAAATAGTGCTCCTTATTGTTTTTTATAAAAATATTTTAAAATTTAGTGTGCACACGGATTCTGGCAGCTCATGTTCGCTATTTTTCAAACTATGTTTTCATGCAAATGCGATAGTCCCCAAGTGATATTTAAAAAATGGTTCTACAGGAAAACTCTGTGACAGGTTTGAACGTTTTAACCTGTTTAATTCTTGTATGAATCAAATCCAGCTCGTTGCTCAAGCACAGTTGATTGGCTTTTTTCTATTTTTTAGCCACAGTGTCTTAGTCTTCCTTAAAAGATGTTTCCAATAGAATTTAGCAGTTTGCTGAAAGTTTTTATCCAAGTCGGAATAAAAAATGAGCTCGCAACAGGTTTTTTGTCAGATGTGACAAACTCCTGTAAAATTCTTTCTGTTTTTCTTTTGCAGCAAACTGCTGCTTGTTTACAGCAGTTGCAGCGCAATTACAACGGTTACAGTTCTCATGTTACAGCAGCTAAACAACGCACACGCTCATTTTGTGCTAGTCAGCTGATGTACGCTAGGTCAGCTCAGCTATTGTGTTGTAGCGAACGCGGTCCATACTCCATGCTATGAACTCGGTAGCCGCCACTGGGCATGGTTGCCATGTCCTATAAACTAGTTCAAAATTCCTTCTGACGCGCTAATGAACATTCTACGAAACATAGCTGCGACAGGTTTTGTTAAATTACTGTTTTCTGCAAGCAAAAGTTGTTAGCACTGAACAGACGTAAATGAAAGCACTGAGCAGGCAGTCAAACGTACGTACACACATGCTCACACAAACAGTGTTATTTGCTGACCTAGCAGCAGTTTAACACTAGAATATGTGCATTTGTGTGCTCTTGATGCACACGTTTGCACTATAGTATATACGCGGCGGCTGAGGCCGCCGCGTAAAAAGACCCGCCATTTATTTAACCCTTTAATGCCCAGAGTATCACTGGCTAGACAGCCTCATTCTGACACCTTCTAGTTTTTTGGACATTGCTCGAGCTACGTACGTCGTAGAGAGATCGCGAAACCACCATTCGATAGAGAAATGAATGGTGAACAAAACATAATCAGTCGATTAAGGGTCTAGGACGCACCGTTTTTGCGTTATAAGCGCTCAAAGTTGAGAATTTTTAAAAATTCGCGCTATCGCTCAGGCATAATATTGTGAAAAAGCCTACACGGGTTAGGTTATAATCGTCGGGTTAATAAACTTTCTACTCTGTGTTATGCGAGAACT
>JASANF010011662.1:0-15101 GCA_030248245.1 Trissonchulus sp. WLG1_4 | reverse complement strand
ATTGAATACGACATTTCGGGGAAGGGGGGGCTGGGAATACGCCGAAACTTTTTAGCCAGCAAAAAATTCCAGAGGGGGCGCAGTCTTATTGACGCCCCACCTACTATATATTTAATCCAGTCTGACTTAATTTCAACGTAACGCCAAAACCGTGACTAAGGGCCAATTCCTAACATGGATTAAACGGATTAGATTAAAATTTGTTTTGCGAATAACTCATGACATCGTTTATGAATTCCTACGAAATTTGCGATAAAAATTATTTGTAGCACCTCCCCGCTTGTGCACAAAATATTATTAATTGTAAATTTACCTCAACATAGGAGATAAGTTATCAGGCAAACAAATTTTAAGCTAATCCGTTTAATCCGTTTTAGGAATTGACCCTCAGGTTGATGAACCTAAAGATTTGGAGGCCACTATATTCAGCTACATCCACTTCGTTATTCAGAATCATGGTCAGTGGCTCACGGAAATCCAACAGTTGCTCCAAAATCAGCAATGCCTGAAAAATACAGCACAGCGGTGTAATGGGTTTAAATTTCTATCGCTGAAATAACTCGGGCAAATCTAAACAATCGCCATTCTTAAACATGTTAGTGAATGTTATCTGAAAACGAAAAAATATTACAAATCGACGATCACTTATTAATCAACAACGATGATCGTTTTTACAAGGAAATTTGGTCTATTTTTTATGAAATGCTGCTATGGTAGCTCCACGTCTAATCGAAGCATCTAACTGATAGAGATCTTCAATAAGGGATTTGTCTCAGAAATGGATTAAGCGGATAAACTTGAAATAATTTACTCAAAATCACAGCACACTGATTCCAGTTTCGCTATGTAACCTTCAGTTAGTTACCAAGTGGAATATTTCAAAGTGGGTGATCGGTAGATCTTTTGTATTTGTACCTATTGTATGACAGTTGTGACGGTTGCATACTCTTAGGTTTGCCCTTAGATTACGCTTCAGGCTTAACCCCGGTTTTTGTCTCTGTACATTGTCTCTAGCGTTTTCTCCCCAAGCGATTTTAGAAAACTTGCACAGAGCAAATATGCCCGTTTTCTGCGCATAAAGACAGTTGAGGTCACTTTTAGACCGTATCAAAATATTTTTCAGCTCAACCCCATTACTCCACTTTTGAAAACAGTTGAATGAAATTGTCCTTGTCCCTGTTCCCCGTGTCCTTATAGACAAGTACGAACCGGGCTTTATGCTTAGGCTTAGGGCTTCGGCATCTTCTTTTTCTTCTCTGATCACCACACCTTAAGATATCCAACCGAATCCTATCTTTAAATCTAATTCATTTAATCCTCATTTTAATCCGGCCTCTAGCATACATTGCTGGTTAGCTGGTGCACAGTCCAGTCCCGTGGCACGACTTTGTCTTGGTCTACCTTCATGTGCTCCACAAAATCTTCCAGCCCTTTCACACACTGAAACACAATTATGTATATTATATAGCTGGGCTATTCTCATTGGTCCGTTGTCGTCGTCAATGCCACATTTTGATTGGCTGGATTCGGATTGCGACATTGATCACGTGACATAGCTTCGTAAGCAAAAACAAAGGGTTGATCCCCTTACAGCATAAAAATGAGGACGCACGACTACAAGCGACAACCCACACAATCACAATATTTATCATACCATATTTTCAATCTCTCAAACCAAACGCTTGTAGCCGTTCATAAGTTCTTGGGTGGAAAACTAAACAAAAAAGCACAAAAAATTTTCAATAATTAATAACACTATTAAAATTGCCTAATTAACTAAGACTATAGTTGACCACTGCTAAGCTTAAGGGTGAAGTTGCATTTTCGAAACCTGGATAATTCTAACTCTACAGCGCCACATGTTAACCCTGTTCAACAAATACGTTCAGACTATAAAACCTATCTGATTCAGTTCATCTATCACAATATTCCCAGAATATTTCCAGATATACAACCGTCAATTTATAAATCAAAATCTTAAAATATATAATTGTCACTGATAAAAGTTCAAGTCAGCTCAATCTTCTCAACTTGTCGAATAGCCCAAATGAAAAAACAGCCCCAAAAAATTGTGGATCCAGTTACAGATTTCAGGCTATTTCAAACATTGTGTGAACACCGGAAACTTAAGCATGGAGTAAAGAGATTCCAGCACTTGCTTACCAGCAGCATTTTATCGATAATCTTGGAATTGTATCGGAAATATTTTGCCACATGGAAAAGACTGAAGACAGCCTGGTAGTCCTGGCGAGATTGGCCTTTGCGTGCCTGCATGTGCAGATTCTGAAGTAGGAAAAATTAAATGAAGATTAGTTTAGAAGAAGCCATCCAATTCGACCCCACAAACAGATAAATTGAGTAAGCTAATATAACAGAGGTACTTCAGTATCTACTCTTACTTTCTCACGGGCCTATACCTTCTTCTTTCTTCTTAGTCATTCTTAATTAGTTCACAAGTTCGCAAAATCAGCATACATATATATTAAAGTCTGACCAAAAAATGCTGAACCCTAAGACAAGGAGAAACACCTGATTTTAAAATGAAAAGAAAAAAGTTACTTAATTACGTCTGCGAAAATAGTATGCTGAAACTAATATATACATGACTGACTTTCCAAAAAAAACGACCAAATTTGACCCTGGTTGCTCTACTTTTTCTTGTTTCATTTTTACATAATATGGGTAGTCACTATAAATGTGGTTTCATACAAGGCATTTTTTCCGAATGTAGCCACTTGTATGCTTCTCTTGCTGCCCGTGCACAGACGCAGTTTTCTAATACGCGAACACCATATGTACGCTCTTCATAATAATTGCAAACGCGAGCGGAAACATCGTCACAGTAACTTGTTACATTACCTTTATTTTCGGTTTTTTAAGCAATACAATAAAATCAATTTATCAGTATTTGGGTTTTATCTTTTCAAGCCGTATCTTGATATTAAATTTTGTTGAACTACTCGTGTGCATATTTTATGCAGAATATTTTTAAGTTAATTTTAAATAATTTAATTAAGTTAATTTAGTTTTAAGTTGATTTTAAATTTTGAAATTTATTTCAAGTTTAATCAAAATCTTTGTTATATTTTTGTTGGGTATTCAGTAAAAGGAATACGGATAGTTTGTTACACATGCAAACACCAACACTTAAATAAACAAGTTAACTATACTGTACACACAATATGTAACGAGGTCAAAAATACGATTCTACCGCAGACAAACTTAAACTAAACGAAACTAAAAACAGCTCAAACTTAAAAGCTTGATGAAAAAGAAACGGTGTATAAAAAGTGTAAACTTAAAGCTAGCCACCTAGCTAGCTAGCCTTTTTTTTGAATGAAATCGTACACAGGGGTCCCCTTTTGGTTTTTATGGTACGTTTACAATTATTGACAAATTTCGCCTAAAAATTAAAATTTTTGTCAATTTTTTTCTGAGAGCTGCCGACCGCAGACTCCCGCAACTTTGTGGTGCACACGCATTCACGGACGCACATAACGTAGACATATCATATCGCGTCCGATAGACCCTATTAATTTCAACTTCCAGAAGAGCCAAACTGTTATGGAAACTTTTTCATAGTATGTTTTGACGGCAGATTGGCACTTGTTTGCTTCTGTATTTAGGTTTTTCAAAGTTGAAAGTTAACAAGTTTTTATAAGTATTGGTGAATAATATCATGTACAAGGGTGAGTGCAGAGTTGGTTACAACTTTGAATGGCTGTAGTTTTTTGATTACATATGTACATGTTTGCTTGATGTACCCCGCGCAGAAAAAGAACCATTGTTTCATTTTTTTTTGCGCAAAGTTGTGTGCGGTGTTTTTAGCATACATGCTGCGCGTTCTAATCAATGTTTGGTTACGCTTCGCGGAAAAAAGCACTCATTTGTAGGTTTAGATACGTGTAGTCTTTTGTAGGTTTTGTGATCTTCTTTTGCGATTTGTGTATTTTTCGCCGTCCATTCCTAAAACAATGCTGTTTAGACTATAATTTTTTTCTGTTTTAGCGTGGGCGAAGCTGTGCTAATGTTCTCAGTAGTCCATGGTGTAAAAATTTCTTGCTGTATGTATTGTTTCAACTATTATCGCAATGCCGTCGCCTCTTACCTCGCGATGTTTTGGACATTTAGTGGTCCACCATTTTTTTCAGTTTATTTTCAGTGAGCCTGGCCCAGAAAACATGCCCGCTTGGGTCTTGGAATTGTACGTGATTCCGAGTATGCGGGTCCTGTCTTCGGCTCACGGATTGCTCAAATTCAGCCAGACCAGCAAATGGCCGTAAATCTGAGAAAACCGCGGACAGGTGGTGCACCTTCACATCCGCCTCCTAGGCCAGCTCCCGGGAGCTGCATTTAAAAGTGCTCAGCCTTCAGCCACCTAACTCGGTTAGTTTCTTTTCGCGTCGTAGGGTTTTCAGCTTCTTTTTCCAATCAGTCGATCTAGTAGGTAATCCTCTTTATGTACCATCTTCATTCATTCATAGTCTACAAACATATTCAATGATGTATTCGCATGTTTCAAGAAAGCCCTAGAGCTAACTCTTCAGACGGAGCTGCGTAAACTCTTAGAACTGCATAAATCAGCTGAAATGTGTTACACATGGTCAATGTTCAACACAGGATGAATTGGTTTGTTTCGGTACAAATGCTCTTGTTGGATGGGAAACGTGGTGTAGATTGGCCCCTCTCTGTGGCCAGGCAATCTTCGGCTTCGTTTGCCGTAATACCGGAGTGCCCCGGGACCCATCTGATGGCAATAGGCGCATCCAGTTGTCGGATGAGGAAGATGATTTGCGCCAGCAGTGATTCAGTGGAACCATTTGAAGATTGCAGCTTGATGCACGCGGACAGGTGTCGGTTTCAATGACAAGTCTGGGTGTTTCTGGTAGGAAATTTTTGCTCTTCAGACACCATTTCAGACCCTTTAGGATTGCCGTTAGCTCCGTCCGATAACTGGCGCAAAAGAGTGCTGCCGGTTTGTTGAGGTGCACCGTAAGGCTCCATAAAGCATCTAAGGCTCCGTCTGTACCTGATCCATCCGTCCAGATAAGAATTTTAGCAGCTGACAACTCTTTTGACGTAAACAGCGAGCACAACTGCAACTGCCGCAATGTCAGAAAAATGCAACAAACTTACACTTTCAAGAAATTATGTAATTAGCTTGATTTTAGTTTAAAAACAATCTTTAAAGTAAAACAGCTATTTACAGCGATCTGAAGAGCAAAACAACCGCAAAAATGGCTATTTGTTAAGACATTAAACTAAAACCACAAGCATTTGGGCGAAACTAACCTGCTTATTTTTTGACTACTCCTGAAGTATAAAAATAAGAAAAAATCCGAGAATCGAAAAAAAGCTAAAAAACGAGTTGGTCGATTTTCTTAGAACGTCAGTCATATTATGTGGATTATTGTTTGTTGCACAATCCCCAATATCAAATTTCACATATTTTGAAATTAGTCAAACTGGGAAACACAGTTAAAGAAAAAATTAGAAATATTTTGATTTCTATTACATATATACCTGAGTGTCCCGGTTTCTCAACATCAACCACGCAGCTGAATTAATAACTATTATTGATGACAAAACTGGAAACAACGCCCGTTTCGACTGGTCTGTCTGTACCACATTAGTGTACGGCAAAATTAAAAAACACCTTACTTATGTATGGCTAGATTAAAAAAACGCCTTACTTCGCCATTTTCCAAGACAAACGTGAAAGGCTTTGCAATGAGATATCGCTGTGAGCTCTCGGAAAGTTCCTTGCCCAAAATTTTGGTCATCATTGTTACTTCTAGCTGAAAAAACAACTATATATCAACATGTTACTCTATTTTTAACTTCAGTACATCTTATAAAACTAGTTCGCATAGCTTTCGTAAAATTAGGGTATCAGGAGGCAACCCAAAAATTGTAGTTGTAGTCTTAGAGCTTGTTAGCTTTCAATACAATCGATTTATAACTTCCACAATTTTCTAGTAGCAGAGCGTTGTTTCGATCCACGGACCTCTAGGTTATGGGCCCAGCACGCTTCCACTGCGCCCTCCCCCCCCCCCCCCCGAAAAAAATTATGACAAGGTCAAGAGAAAGATAGAGTTCGGGGGAGGAAAATTTTTCAACCCTCTCCGGTCGATCTTTCATTTCCGAAACCCCCAATTTCCTAAACTACACATTTCTACCAAAGAAAGACCCATCAGAACACAGATGTATATGGGCAGGGCGGGGGGAGCAAGCACCACCCCCGGGTTTCCAAGACAAGCCCCCTTTTCGGTGCTGAAACAAAGATGTGCAAAAAATACAAAATGTTCAAACTTTGCAAAAATTTCCAATTTTTAGCCAAAAGTCGGAATTTTTTCGTTGTTGTGAGTTAAAGTCTCCGCCGAAACGTCGGAACAAGCCCCCCTTAACTTGCAGAAAATCCGGAACAAGTCCCCCCTTAAATGGCAAAAAAATTCGGGACAACCCCCCCCCCCAGACTGAGACGTTGAGACCCCGTGTACATGCATATACACATTATAACCAGTTATGTAAATTCAAAACCGACAATTAGTGTATAAAGCGTTTAAATTGTGTAAGCCCTTCTAAGATTTAAGTACGGTAAAAAATCAGTAAACCAGCAATAACCTGTAGCAGTATCTGAAACGAAGCCAATAATAGGATGAAAGTTTCAGCATCGTGTTCGCTAGCGGAGTCCACCGAGGCTTCTGGAATCAGAGTTTGGCGTCGAAATGCTGAAAAAAACAACAAAGCTTGTTGCTATGGGAACCACAACCTTCCAGCGTTTCCATGGCAACTGTTAGGATTCCTTTCAAAACTTAAAATTATAAACTGTATAAACTATAAATTATAAAAATTATAATGACCACGGTACCATGTAACGTGACCAACTTTCAGCTCCAACAAGTAGGTAATCGCATAATTCAGAGCTGTGGCGCAACTTTTTTGTAAAAAAGACATTTTTACACGCTTGCATTGAGAACAAAACCAAGGTTGTTTCAATAAATGGCATACTTTTAGGTAAAATATAGTTCTACTTAATGCAAAAGACCGCTTGCGATTTGAATCTGTAAACGCTGAGCCTTCCAGAAAACCATCTAAAATGGCAAGTGCCTCTTTAAACCAAATTTAGGCCGAAGCTAACCTGGATCCAAAGTGTAGCCTCGGTTAGTTCGTCGGTTCCGCTGACTGAAAGCCACAAAAGTGCACGTGAATGTGAGTACAATAGCGGGGGGGGGGTGGGGTGCTATAATGTACTACATGTATATGTTTTTAATGTAAATATAATACAGATTATAATAGAATAACACCAAAAAAATATTTCACACAAATTCACAAAGCAGTAAGCACTGAATGACGTAGACCCGGCTACCCTGGCATAGTTCAACACACTTAAAAAAATCGAAAAGTCATTCCCCCCCCGAAATTTTTTCCTGGCTACGCCACTGTATACACCTATTATTGTGAAACAATTATATACACCAATCAAAAGGCAGAATAATCACGAATAGCACAAAAATAACATAACATGTCCCAATGCCACCACAACATGCATATTACAGCGCAATTATACGTGCCACAAAAAATGCAAAAAGTGCAATTCATGCAATTACAATATTTTAGTGCCATTCTATCTTAAAATACCTTCAAAGTCAAAATCAGTCCACCCACAGAGCAGGCTAAACATAAAGCGCCATGCTATATATGCAAATTAGGTCCACACAGGCAAGCTGGAGATTAGATCTACATCTATTTGGTTACATCAGGGGCCGTATTCTCATAATTACGCTATCTTTACCGATAAGTTATACTGGAGTTAAAGGTGATAACAAAGCTAACATAGACAGTTGAGGTCATACATGTAGTTGAGGGGGATGGGGGGGGGAAGACCACCCCAAAATTCGGTCCCGGGGGAGGGAGGGGGGTCCCACCAGGGGGAAAAGAGGGGGGAGGGTGCCGGCGGGAGCAAAATTTTGGCCAAAATTTAAGAAAATCGGCATTTTTTCGTGAAATTTAAGCGATTTTTACCAAAATTTTCGCCAAAATTTGTCAAAATCGGTGTTTTTTAGTCAAAAAAGGTAAAAAAGGCGTCATTTTTGGGAGGGAGCGGGGGTCGAAAATGAGTTGACGCAGGGGAGGGGTGTCCCACCAGAGGGAGGAGGGGTACCCAAAATTTTGGTGCTGTTACATATATGGTTGAGGTTAACAATTTGCAAAACTGACTATCGTCCACTGTAAAAACAAGCTAAAGCATAATATTTGTGACCAGAAGCCCCCTTTTCTAAACTGAACAGCGTACAGCCCCCCCCCCCCCCGACCCCGAGGGCGATGAAAACCCCTAAACTTGATTGAATAACTATGGCCCAAGTCGTATTGGAATATTTTACACCAAATAGTTACCAAATATTTTACAAAAATTGGCAAAAAAATGTATATAAAACTGGCATAATTTTCACAAAGGCCAAAAAGCGTTGTCAAATTTTTTTGCGTGCATGCTGACAAAAATGTCTGCTAAACCATCCTTATTTTGTTTGGGAAAAGTTCAGAGCACCCCAACCCCATCAAACACTGAGTTCATTAACAACTAACTGCACAAACTATCATGCAAATGTCATCAACTTTCCTTAAAAAATGAGGTATTTGAAGTAAATTTTTGGAGTTATAGAAGTGATTTAGCCAAAATTACGTTATGGTCCTAAGAATTTGTTACGCCATGCTGCATGCATAATATCATGCCAATTGCCTACATATTGTGCTAAAGTCTAACTAAAAGTTGCTGGACCCTGAGACAATAGAAAACATGTGATTTCATTAGGAAAAGAACGAATTTCAGGCATCAAGAGTACAGCGAGTATATAGTCGCCAAAATCACAGCACCTATTTTTGTCTCAGGGTCCACCAATTTTTGGTCAGACTTTATATAGTTAAAAAAATCTACTCAACTGCATACGCAACTCTTTTTCACGATACTAATTACTAACAGCTGACTAAAGGACAAACTTTAGCGGCGGACGCGCAACCCACAATTCATACTCGTCCTTATCATTATCATTTCAGCTGTATTGTTCCCAATGACCCAATGTAACCAAAAAACTGCGACATCTGATGATTTTTTTGCACGAAAAAAGTTTGAATGAGATTCAGTTCTTCTGTGAAACAAAAGCCGAAGCGATTCTGTCAATTTTTTACAGCAGCTAATTAAAATTTCCCCTTATCACTGTGTGTAAGTGATAGGACAAGTATAAACCCGGTTTAAAAGTCGATTCATACCCTAGACTGTGGAAGGAATTCACACCCTAATACTAACACTAAAAGTTTTGCTTAAAAGTTAGTGAAACACTTGAATTTTGGCTTGAAGTTGAAACCCTAACATCTTAAAGTGTTTGAGCCAAAATTTAAGTGTTTCCCGAACATTTAAGGAAAACTTTAGTGCTCTTAGGTTTGTGAATTCCAGTCTGTATGTCCGTTCAGTCAAGCAAACTAAGGGCCTTATCCAAAATTGGATTTAACGGATTAGACTTAAATCAATTATGCGAATAACACAGCAGAAAATGAAAATATCCGGCTGAAATTTTGCCTTACACGTCTCACATAGATTATCTATGAGTGTGCCAAGTTTCGGTGCGCTGCCAAGACGCTGCGTTATTGACGAAATAAAGTTAAAT
This sequence comes from Trissonchulus sp. WLG1_4, assembly GCA_030248245.1. Lineage (NCBI taxonomy): Eukaryota > Metazoa > Nematoda > Enoplea > Enoplida > Ironidae > Trissonchulus > Trissonchulus sp. WLG1_4. The sequence continues at coordinate 5,439 of JASANF010011662.1, read as the reverse complement.
CTAATCCGATAAATCCAATTTTGAATAAGACCCTAAGAAACAAATCACGCCACCTATAGTATAACAATTAGTGGAGCATGCGGTATGATTGGTTTCGTAATTTTGCCGGCTGAACGCCAATACGACTGTGAATATGAATGGACGGGAGCGGACAAAGTGACGTGACGTAAGCCAGTGGACTTTGAAACTTACGGGGCGCCACCAAGTCGGGCAGGCGCTGTTTCCTTTCGCAATGGCACCTAGCAATTAACAAAAAAAAATTAGCTAATTATATATAGCCTAAATCACAGCAAATAGCATGATACAAAATCAAAAACTGGCCAAAAAGTATAGCTGAAAGAAACTGAACTGAAACTTATAAAGCAAAAACATAATCTAAAAAATTAAAACAAGCAATCAGTAATTAAACACTCATATTAAATTAGCTCATTGTTGTCTGATACATTGAGTTAATACGTTTATCACGAATTTAGTAGGTACAAAAACACTCAGTTAGAGATTAGACGAAGTTTGTATTAAGCATTTGTTTAAACTCAATTTTAAAACATTCAGCAAGCTTTCTTAACATGTAGCACAACTATTAACCAAATGAGCTTGTTAAATTACAAAAATTTTCATGAGTGCTGTGATACTAAGTTACTGGAAAATCACAAAAAAGTTAAAATTTTATAGAGCATTAAATTTTTCAAAATAAGCCATGTGCAAAAATCCCAAAACAAAGCGAAAGTGACCTGCAAATAATGAACTGACCAGAAAATCCACTCTGAAATTTTTTCCAAAAAATTGTAAAAAAACGTTTTGCAAGCGAAAAAAACAGCCCACAAGCACATGCGGGCTAAAAATATGGACTCCTCATTTTGTCAAAAGTTGCGGCTAAGCAACCACTTAAACTCAGTTAACACTACATAAACGACGAATTAGCCAATCAAAATGCATCACTAAAAGGATAGTATCTAAAACGGGATTTGACGAATTTGATGAAAATACTGGTTGTTAATAACAAGACAAATGACTGAAAGCGTAATGACACTTTGAGTATAAATACTTGAATTATTTAGTGCGATGCTATTAACCAAATAAATTTTAAGCACATCCGTTAAATTTATATCAGATTAATCCGTTAAATCCAATCTCAGATAAATCCTTCAACGCGATTGTGCAATCGACTGTCCATGAACTGTATACTTCTTGCACACTATGCAGTGTTAACTGAAATATTTTTATACTAAAATATTTTTAGCAAAATTTTGAGCTAAATTTAATAATATCAGTGTGTTGACTCCACTGATTAGTTGTCAGCCGCAAAATTTAACAAAAAAACTGAGCCTCTTTCAAGCAAACCCGAATACAAGGAGGATTATTTTTCTAGCGACCACTCTTACCTCGCCGAGACGAGGGGACTTCGTTTTTCTCGAATCGACGGTAAACCAGTCTATATGACAGACAAATGGGCCAAATAAAAATTATTTACAAAAAATTATACTTATTTTAACAAAAAAAATATAACTTGATAACCAGATACAATTATATACATAACATTTTTGTCTTCAAATTTTTAACTACTTACTAAAATATTAAAAACATCAATAAAAAGTCTGTAAATAGAAAAAAATGCATACAAATTTATATATCTTTAATTTTCAATCACTTATTTCCACTTATAAACAGCAAAAAAAATTACAAAAGTTTATTAGAAAATAAATATATTATGATAAATTTTATTTGAAAAACACTAAAAAAACGGCTCTTTTTTTAAAATACGCTTCAGTTACTTTAATAGATACGAATATTAAAAACTTCTTTACTATATAATTATTTAGACACGTATTTATGCAAAAATTAATATTACCTTGCTAACCTACACTAAGAATGATAAGTTGCAATTGAGCTTTAAATGCCTTTGATTATCACAGACACAAAGATATTATAATTGAAAATAAGTACAAAAAATAAAAAATGTTCCATACTAACTTCTATGCTAAATTTTTAGATATAGTTCTGAGCACATTTTACGCGTCGTGAAAAAAACGCCATCGATTCAAAAATAAAGAATAACAAATTCAAAAAAACCTACCCCAGCAGGCGGAAGCGGAGATGAATTCGAGGGCAACGAGTCTGACTTCCGACTGTCATATATGCTAAAACAATTACAATACTTTAAAAAACATTATTTCAAGATTCCAAAATAATTAAATTGTAGTTGTTTTTAGTCCTGACTGAATCCATATGGCAAAAGGTGATACATGCCCAACAAACAGTACTTGAGGTTAAATTAAAAAAAAAACAAAAAAACGATGTTTCAAAAATGGTCTCACGCGGGTCACGCCTCACCCTACAGTTATGTATTTTAAATCAAAAACCCCCACCCCTAAGCGGAATCAAGGGGCCACCAATAGTCAGAGAGAATTAGATGTGGAATAAGCCCTCGACGAAGTTAGTACCACCCCCTAGAACTGGAAAAATGTTATTCATCCAAAACTGAGTTTAGCCGAAAGCATTTAGAACAGTTTGGATACTTTTTGGCGAATTTATAAAATGTTAGTGTTACTTTAGCTTAAGTTAACTTTAACCAAAATGAAAATCTGTATCCATAAATCAAACATTTGCCTGAAAATGGGATTAAAAAACAGCCGTTTAGGAACTACTTTTTTAGTTATTTGTAATATATTTAACGCACAAAATACCTCTGCAAACATTTGGCGACAATGGAAGCTCGATTTTCGGCGTAGACTTGTAAGTAGTCTTTCGATTTCATATTACAAGTCAACCAGGTGGATATTTTGGCCAATTTTTCAACAGATGCGACTAAAAAATTTTAAAAATCACAACAACACAAAACAATGGGTTGCACGCTGGCAAAAAAACCTGCTCCAAAAATCCTTTACAGCTACAACAAAATCAAAGAGAATAAATTAATAATATATAATAAAAACTTAACTATCCAAAACTTACGTGGCAATAGAGTTATTTTCGAAATTGGTTCCGGTAACAACTCTGAAAAAGCATAAAACTCCAAAAACATGATAACAAACAAAACAGCATAACAACAATAGATAAAGCCAAACTCTATGAAAATTTGAAAATATGGAAGCTACAATAAATAGAAACCATTGCCATCTAAATGACAGAATGAATACTATGCCGAGATAAATGTACAAAAATCATGCAAGTCTACTACAAGCATATTATTAATAAGACCTACCAAAGAACTTTCATATAAGCCAATATTGGATGCTTCAGGCCTACTGGTCCGTGATGCAAAATCTGTCTCTCTAGAATTTTCTCTCCACCAACCCATAGCTGATATTTGAAGCTGTTGCGCTGAAAGCATTACAGACAAAGTGGATAATGCAATAATACATAATTTTATAAAAAAGACAAATTAATTTAAGTTTCTTCTAAGCCAAAAAAAGCAATTTTAAGTTTGTTTGAATTTCATATTTTAATAATTTATTAATAATTAATATTGCTTAAATTAATACTAATTTGATTGATAGTAAAACAGCCATACAAATAAACACGCAACTTGATCTTGGTTAAGCTAATCCATAAAAGCAGATATCTACTTAATAATCAATCACTGCTTTGATTATATTAGATAAACAACTATCGGATGAATTTATTATATGCAGGTTTAAACACTGGGTTTGTAACTGTAGCCCTTTATTTTGAAAGATATAAACCACTAAATAACGCATAAAACTATAAATATAACGAGCCTACCAAATTTTCCAAATGGTTGCCCTTGGGCGTTTCTTCTTCCCAAAACTTTAACGCTTCCTTCAAACTTTTCCACGTATGGCAAATAACTAATCCAAATCGTCGCCTGGTCTTGAAAAAAATTTAAAACTCTTACTTTAAAAATTAATATTCTCGATTTTCTTTGAGGCTGTTTTTTTGTAAAACTAACGAAGTCTATATACTATATTTATTTGTCCTATCTAAAACTCATCGTTCTCAAATGACCGCGCCATGCTTTACAGGGTTTCGTCTACACCAGCAGTTAAACCGAATGAGCCTTCTCTATGCCACCGATTGTCACCGAAAATTCCTAAAACAAAGATTCTTACTCATTATCTCTAACGAAAGAATCCGCTTCATTGACCAAATTATAGTAGCCCAGCGTGTTATCAATGACTCGTAGCGTTTTGGAAATGTCTGAAATCATACCACATCTTCAAAATAGTGTATTATATTCACATTTACTTATTTACGTATTCAATAAACAGTTAATCATTGTCGATTATCTTGATTGTTATGTTTGTGACTAGCAATTCTATTTCGCGACATAAACACTCTATTTCGGGTAGAAAAAAGAAATTGCTGTTTTCTGAATAATTGGTCATGACAAGACGTCTAGATTAGGGATGTCGCGGATGTCACTTTTTATATCCGCGGAAAGTTATGAGATGAATTTTTTACCAACAATATGAGAAGCCGAAAAAAGCGCATTCAAGTAGGGGGGGGGGAGTGGATGGGGGGGAATCCAACCCCCCCCCCCAAATCGAGGGGCTGGGGGTCCCCAAAATTTGGGCAAAATTTTAGTAAAAATGGCACTTTTTGGAAAAATTTTACAAAATTTTAAACACTATTGGTGAACTTAGTGCCAACCCACAGGCAAAAGCTTGACCCTCTGGCCACTTGCTGCGGTGTATATAATGTTATTGGTGCATATTCTTCATATTTCAAAGTTTTAAAATGCTAACTCTACTATGTGAATCCTGGGAGGTTAACAACCGATAAGTGATAGTAATTGATTAGCATCTTAGCAGACTGGTTTATCAATAATGCAAAATTGAGTTCTATTATGCGACAGTATATAACATTTTGTGAACTGTAGCTGACGTAACTTTACAGTAGCTGACCTAACTTAAATTTTAACAGTAGCTGACCTAATGCAAATTTTAACCAACAATGAGGATAAAAATCATGAAGATGAAGTTTCAATACACTGCTGTAAGAGCTAATATTTGTTTATACATGCATAAAAAACAGAAATTGCCGCCCAATTGCCGACATTTTTAGTGACATCTCCCGAATCTACAACATCCACACATCCGCATTAAATTTTTGCCGATGCGGATACCAAAAAGTTGCGGATCATTGCGCGCATGCGGATATCCGCGACATCCCTAGTCCCAGATCTAAACCAACTATATAATACGATTTCTGACTGATTGACGTCATAATAATTTCTCCTGCAAAGCCAGCAGTCCATTCCCACGGGGTCGGTTCGGTAAATGGGTATATACCACAGGCATGTGAGAAGGTAACAGCAGGGGTCCGTGAAAGGCAACTGTCTGAGGGACTGCCCCCCCCCCCTTCAGGATGTATATAGTCGCTTCGAGCTGACAGACACCCCTAACGCTCCAGGGCCACTAAACGCAGCGTCGAGCCTCCAAGGCTGCATCAGCCGGACGTTAACTCCAGGGGTATATA
>JASANF010011660.1:0-22350 GCA_030248245.1 Trissonchulus sp. WLG1_4 | reverse complement strand
TATATCACTGGCGGTCATAGACTTCGATTTCGAGGGGGGCGGAGGTCTGAAGAATTTTTTGACTTTTTATAATAGCGTTTTTCAGCTTTACGCTAATTTGTTATAACCGCAGCCATATCAAGGGCAATGAATTGAGTCTGTTTGTAGTAAAAACCAGTGGTGTACCCAGGAAAAATAGAGAATTTTTCCATTTTTAGGCCGAATTTGGTCAACTAATTAACTAAACGAGGCGTTTCAGAAATTTTTTCCGACAGGAAAATAAAACACATGATGGGAACGTCACATCAGACAGTGTTTTACACAACTAAATGTAGCATAATATACTCGTGTAGACATGCAAATGCAGCATAATGTACTCATGTATACATGTATAGGCTTTGATGAAAGATAATAAGAAGGAACAGTATGCCATAGAGTTGCAGGGGTCTGGGGGCGGCAGCCCCCAGAAAAAAATTGGGGGAAATTTTTGATTTTTAGGCCAAATTTGGTCAATTGGGGACGCATCAGAAAAATTTTCCGGCCGGACCATAAAAACCAAAGGGGGGACCCTTGTGTAAAATTTCAGTCGGGGAAAATTTCGGGGGGGCGGGGGCGCCCGCCCCCCCCATATATAGATATATATATATATATATATATATATATATATATATATATATATATATATATTTATTTATATATGAGTCACTTTCCCAGAAATTCGACCACCTTTTGGCCAAATTTTCTCGACCTTTTTCAATCAAGTTAATTTTTACATAATTAGTACCGACCCCGAGTGTGTATTTGCTGCATACTCAGAATGCTCAATTTCCACTTTTCTGGTCAGATATTGATAACCAAAGGTTGGACGGATCGACTATTTCCAGATATCTTGATTTGACCCACATCATCAACTGCAAAATATGCCATGTGATAGGTACAAATGTTTTATTACGCATACATATGCAATATATGCTTGTGCAAATTTGTGCAAAAATGTAGTATCGTACTACGCGTGCAGCTGGCGTGATGTTGAGAATTGTGCAACAAGAGTAAGATTCGGTAACCAGAAAATCTTGACATTTCGCCTTGTATCGGGAAAAACAAAAGAGCAGCCCTCCTCATGTTGAGCTGAGATGAAAGCCTTAATATGGTTCTATACACATGCAAAATTTCATCTGTCTAGGGGAAATGGACGTTTCCCATTTTTGACCATCTTTGACATCATGCCCGCGAAAAGGACTTCAAGCACTTATTAGCCATAAATACACGCTCGCCCTAAAGCTATTGAGTAGCCGTCACGCAGGCATGTTTCCGAATTAATTCGCTGCTGTTGTGCCAAAGTTTGGCGCATTAGCATGAACTTTGGTCGAGATATGGCTTAATTTACAGTAAAACCGAGTTATCGCTCAAATAGCTTATATTAACGTTTTCAAGGGCTGATATTTGAGCCCAGAAACGGTTCCGAACCCTGTTTCTTGAAGCAAAAATGTTTGAAAAGCTTAAAATATACTTTAAAATCAAAAAGTGAGAATTTAAAAATTCTTCAAAATTTTCAATATTTTTTGACGAAAAAAGTTCGTGAAATTTATCAAATTTTACATTTTTGATTTTTTGATAAAAACAATGTATTGGACTGTTTTGATCATATTTGCTTCAAGAACCATGGTTTGGAACAGTTTCTGGGCTCAGATAACAGCCCTTGAAAACGTTAATATAAGCTATATGAGCGATAACTCGGTTTTACTGTAAATTAAGCCATATCTCGACCAAAGTTCATGCTAATACGCCAAATTTTGGCACAACAGCAACGAATTAATTCAGAAACATGCGTGCATAGCGGATACTCAATAGCTTAGGGCGAGTGTGTATTTATGGCTAGTAAGTGCTTGAAGTCCTTGTCGCGTGCTGACGGGCATGATGTCAAAGATGGTCAAAAATGGGAAACGTCCATTTCCGCTAGACAGATGAAATTTTGCATGTGTATAGAACCATATTAAGGCTTTCATCTCAGCTCAACATGAGGGGGGGGGCTGCTCTTTTGGTTTTCCCGATACAAGTCGAAATGTCAAAATTTTCTGGTTACCGAACGGTACTCTTGTTACACATTTCTCAACATTACGCCAGCTACATGCGTAGTACGATACTAAATTTTAGCACATATTTGCACAAGCATATGTTGTATATGTATGCTTAATAAAACACTTGTACATAGTACATGGCATTTTTTACAGTTGATGATATGGGTCAAATCAAGATATCTCAAAATAGTCGATCCGTCCAAACTTTGGTTATCAATATCTGACCAGAAAAGTGGAAATTGAGCATTCTGAGTACGCAGCAAATACAGTCTCGGGTTGGGCACTAACATATGTTAAAATTAATTTGATTGAATAAGGTTTGATTGAATAAGTTAGGTTTCTGATGGTCACACAAGTGGCTTGGCTTTTTTTTCTTTGCAGTACCATCTGGAAAGTCTGTTTCGCAGTCTTCAGTTTGCCCTTGTGGACAACGCTTGTCGCGAGTATTTGTTTTTGACCGATTTCTTTATGGTTAGCGGCACAGCTGCCACTGACTTGTTCAACGCTGTTATGGGAAAATCCATTGATGTTTTGTCGGTGAGTTTAGTCGTCTAATGTAACCCCTTGTTTTTATAAAATTTTTATACTTTTGTGGAAAATATTTGAATAAAAAAATATAATCACTAATTCCTCGTTCATCTTTGTTCATGTGTTCACTGTTTTATAGACTAATTTTTCCTGTTGTGCCACAGCACAACAGGTCTTTAATTTTGATTCTGGTGGATAACACAGGACTGTGAGTGTGGTATGAGCTTGTGCGTTTGTTTGCTGTGCACTTTGGATCAGCTGTGCGTGCGTCACTGCATTGTCTAGCATAGAAGTTACACTGCAATCAGTGATCAAATTTAGTGTGCGTTCGTTTAGCTCATATAGTTTAGGTATTGCGCGTGTGTCACATTGCTGTCAATATTTCTACATGGAAGTTTTAATTGGCAAAAGCTTGACTTTGCAAAAATGACTGCGCATGTACGCATGTAAATGGCAAACTCAGTCAGTACATTGCCTTGCAATTGCAGAATTGCAAATAATACGCATATTCGCTGAATGAATAGCTTAAATTTATTTCCATGTTTAAGATGTTTTGTGTAGATTTGGTTTGTTTTACTAATTTAAGCAGGTAAATAGCGCTGCACAACAGGCTTTAGTTGACCTCTGGTCGGTTTACTTGAAATTTTGGCTTGATACTTACTGAAAGTATTGCCGCAGACTGAGCTTGTTTGTAACCTTATTTTTAGACCGTGGACGATTTTTTTGTTGAATGTTTAATTGTATATATCTATTGGTAATCAACACGCTGAATTGATTTGAATAGCGCAGCAACACGCAGCTAGCGAATTCTGGGGGGGGGGGGGTGAGCCACGGGGGGGGGGTTGCGGAGCAACTTTTCCGGCTATGTTTGCTTCGTGAGCCACTGATTTTTGCTCCGTGAGGTACCTTCGAAACATTCTGGAGGGGGTGACAACCCCCCCACGCCCATGTATGGTTGTAAGTATGAATCGACCCAATTTTTCTTTTATTTTCCACTGTAGACATAATAGCCTGGCTAGTGGCTACTAATTGCCTTACTTTTTATAACAAAACATGAACCTATTATTATTTCAGTCATTTTTTTTTAGAAACTACTCCATACTCAAGTGAGCGAGTCATTCGATGCAGTTGCTTTACTACTATGCGTTCACATTGCCTGCCGCTATCAGACACTCATGCTTAAAAGAGATGTTGCCGCTCTGAATAGGTAGGCAGTGCTTTTTTTGCTAACTTCTTTTCGTCGTATGAAAAGCTGTGAATTTGTGATCAATGTGATCGTTTGCTGCCTGATAATTGACAATTAGATTTTTTATATGTAGATATTTGTTGTGCCGTCGGGAGATGTTATAAAAATATTATGGTTTTAACCGTTTGATCTTCGTAATTTATTGTGTCTTGTGTTGCTGATTACGCAAGGGTCTAGCCATGGGGGAAACGGGGGGTTCCCCCCCGAAATTGTTTCCCGGTGAATTTTTACACAAGGGTCCCCCCTTTGGTTTTTATGGTCCGGCCGGAAAAATTTTCTGATACGTCTCCATTTAACTAAGTTAAGGCTTTAGTTAGTTAGTTAACTCCATTTAATACCTAAAACTCAAAATTTTTTCCCATTTTTTTTCTGGGGGCTTCCGCCCCCAGACCCCTGCAACTCTGTGGCTTACTATTCCTTGTTATTGTCTCTTGTTGAAGCCTATGCATGTATGCACGAGTACATTATGCTGCATTCCCATGTCTACACGAGTATATTATGCTACATTTATTTGTGTAATACACTGTGTGACGTTACGTTACTCTGGGAAAAATTTCTGATACGTCTCCAGTTGACCAAAATGCAATCTAAAAATTGAAAAAAATTGCCAATTTTTTTTTGGGGGCTGCGGCCCCGACCCCTGCAACTTCGTGGTTTACTAATCTTACATTAGTAAGGCGTTTTATAGGTGTTGTTAAAATTGCTAAAAAGTGCATTTTAACCCTTGACAAGAAATTGGAAAGTCATGCCCATCCAAAATATTTTTCTGTGTACGCCACTGAATACGTATTGACTTTTTAGGCTGAGGACAGCTGGAGTCGTGTTCGAACGACACCACAGCTGTGAGCACAACTAAGGGTCGATTCATACTTACAGCCGTATGTCCGTTCAGCCGGCAAAATTACAAAATATCCGCGCCAGTAATGTTGCAGGTATTGGGAGAATGTTTTGGAGCAAATGCTGTGGCCCAGATTCCAAGCAGTCCTACAGATGCACATTGACAGTGTGAGAACGGCCGAGCCCAGGCCGCCAGAGGACACAAGGCCGCATTATGTACGCTTGCTGAAACATTACTTGAACGGGTTTGGTTTAGTAAACTGACGTATGATTGAACGTTGGATTTCAGTTAGATATTTTGAGAATACGTTTAGACGTTTAACGTTGTGTTAGTTAGAATTTGCTTCAGTGATTTCACTAGGTAGAGATGTATTCAACGTCTAGATTTCAGGAAAACGATGTCTGGCCTTTTTTGTAAGTATTAGTAATTTAATACTATTTTTTGTCTATGTTTCGAAACGTTTGATTAAAATCCTATCGTGTTGTCTGAAGTTATTTGCGCAAATTTTCTCCATCTAATCCTGGTAATATCTGTCATATCCGGTTTAGCGCGATAACACAATCTATTATAGGGCAGTTTTAGTGGCGGGAAGGGGGTAGGTCATCCCTTCATTTGGTCTGGAGAGCCCGCCACATTTTGGTTGCGCCACCCCATTTCACGCGACCCCTTCATAGCCCAAAATAGTATTAATAGTAGTATAGTAGTTGTAAGTTAATCAGTCTCTGGGGGGGGGGGGGGGGGGGGGATAAACAGTTGGGTTTTGCAGAGTTAGAAGTCTAGCGTATAGTTCTTATAATTTAAAAAATTTTGGACAGTTATTGTTTGTGTTTTAGATTGTGCGGCGTTATGCAGAATTTTCCGCCGCACTTGTCAGTGTAAATCACACTTTGCCAGACGAAAGGGTTCACCAGCTGCTAGCCAGATTACAGTCAGAGGTTGGAGTTTCGGCTTCACAAAGTTTGATAATATTTTTTTGCTTTTTATTTGATTATGAGGAGACCGCTTGTTTAACGTTTATTATGACGCTAACTTATGACATATTAAAAGCAGGGGGGATCCAGGATGTTATTCCGGGGGGGGGGGGGTTGCATAAAAATTATAAATAAAATTTGTGTGAGACAATTTGTTTGGTCGGACATTACGAGAAGAAGCAGACCAAAGCACAAAAGGGAGGCCTTTATGTGGAATTTCACTTTGGAAAAATTTTGGGGAGGGGGGGCAGGGTGGTCGCACCGCTGCCCCCTCCACCCTAGATCCGCAACTGATTATACTTTAACATTATTTTATGACATATCATCGTTATTTTGTAGTTATCCAGTGTATTTTGTTTATATTATTAATTGTTCTATGGTATTTCAGGTTGAAGCATTTGTGGTGAAATTGTCGTCGGAGCTGAAGGGTCGCAAAGAACAACTGGTGTTTCTGATCAACAACTACGACATGCTGCTTAATGTTCTTTCCGTATGTCCGAATATTAGTACTTTGAATTGTTTCCGAATAACTTGGAACAGTCTTCAAAATTGATGCTGGACATTTATTGTGGAAAAAATAGTTGGTGACTGGTGTTTAAGTACTGAGAAAAAAAGACACGTTTTCTTTCTGTAATTTATGTAAGCTATAATAGTTTAGTGCACGCAAGTGCAGAAATTTGAGCTAAAATTGATATGCATATCATGCAAGCCCCCCCCCCCTTAGGTTTGAGATCTCGGGACAACCTAGTTGCGCCCCTTCATATTTGACCTATCGCCTTCTTCCTTTTCTGTACCAAAAAACTTGTGTTATGATTGATGAAGTTCAAACTTGCCGCGGTCGGCTATGAAATGCTTCAAAATGAAGTAGAAAACCGAAAATTATCACAATTTTGCAAAAAATTGCGACATTTCCGGCAAACAGTGGTAATTTTTGCGTTTTTTATGAATTCAAGTCCCCCAAACATCTTGACAAGACAATCCCCCTAAGTTTTCAAAAAATCCGAGACAAGCCCCCCCACCTTTAGACTGAGACCCTACTGGCATATTTTTAGGCAAATTTTATAGGGGGAGGCGCACTAAATTCACGATAAACACTATTTTAGGTGAAAAATTATTCTTATACGTTTAAATGTTACGTTTTATACGTTATTCCAGCTACACTGATACTAAATTTAGCAAAAAAGGACCCAAAACCCCGACCAAAGGCGACATCGCTTCAGCTAAAAAGTCGCTAGAACGTCCTTTCAGAAAAAAATTTTGTGCTGTGGTTGGGCATCCATCTGAAATGGGGGGCTCAGAATGGGGGTGCGCAACCAAAATGGGGGGCGGCTTCAAATGGGCTGCCTCCCCCCCCCTAAAAATATGCCAGAATGCCAGATGTATGGTTCCTTTCATAATCATTATGTTGCAGGAAAGAAGCGCGGAGGACTCTGTGGAATCGGCCGGCTTCCGTGAGCTCCTATCGGCGCGCAGTGGGGAGTACGTGGAGGTGGTCCTCTGGCCCCACTTCGGCCCCCTGCTGCGTCTGGTGAAGGAGTGTGAGAGTCTCATTGAGAACGGACAGACGGATATGCTGGCCAGGCATCGGGGTAGACCGGGAATTTTATTTTTTTTAAATTTTTGTTTAAGTTTGCCGGCTGAACGGACATACGGCTGTAAGTATTAATCGACAGTGAATGCAGCAGAGGATTGCTAGTGTTGGTTCGGCTTGAGATGTTGAGACGGGCCGCTAAGCGAACTGTTACGGTGGATTTATACTTTTAGCTGTATGTCCATTCAGCTGGCAAAATTATGATAAAATCACGCGACATCCTGATTTATGCACTGTTAGTGATGTGATTATTTTATAATTTTGGCTGTACGGTATGGCTGTAAGTATGAATCGAGCATAAGGGGTTAAACTATAGACCTGCAAGTCTGGGGATCGAATCTCAGACTCAGAGGCCTGGTTAATAAACGTGAACGTAAATCTGTTGAATTATCGGAGTCGAATATTTCAGGCTCAGTCTGGAACTGGATCAAATTTTTTTGGGCCGGAATCTTCACGATACATAATATGAAAATTTTCTAGTTTAGTACACGATTTTATTGGTGACATAATATAATTATTATGACCTATTAAAATTTTGAAAATGGAGGATTAATAGTGCTAGCGTTTATTATTGTAGAACAAGTGCACACAGTGGCCAAACAATTCAATGCGGGTTGGAAAAAAGCTCTAGAGCAAATTCACCAAGAAGTAATGCGCAGCTTTCTCAATTTCAAGAATGGAACCAATATTTTACAGGTTGGTTTTTTAGTAGCTGCTTTTTTTGTACTCGTTGGTCCGTTGATACTGAAGCTGTAAGTCTGTGCAAGAGTGGTGCTTAGTTAGAAAATTCACGAAAAGTAATAATGTGTAATAAATGGCTTCATTTTTTTCTTAACTTTACGTGTTGAACTGAACTGGCATACGACTGTAAGTGTGAATTGAACCTAATACGTACAGCCCAAGACTTTTGGGTGGAATGCATAAAGGCAGTCTTACGTTAAAACCAGTCTAAGGCGTTCTATTTCAGTAATTTAGAATATATTCGTAACGAAAAATTCTACACGTATTACATAGGTTAGAACGTTGCCCTAGACTGCGTTTAGCAAGACTGAGCTAAGACTGCCTTTATGCATTTCACCGAGTTAGTCGTAAAACTCATGCCACCCGTATTTATAGTTATAAATGTAACAGGATCAAAACTTTTGGGAGGGCCGGTTTTTCTGGTCAAGTTTTGCGGCCTTTTCTGATTTATCCGTGAGCAAACGTAAAAACAAGAAATTTTGAAAAATTTTTGGAAAAAGTAACTTGTTTACACCCTTTGCCCTGATTTTGGGACGCACGCCGTAAAAAACCCCCATTGAAGAGGGACTTATCCCCCCCTTTTTTTATTTGATTGATTTCCCTGTTCATAGAATTGCTTTTAATTCTTTCTGAATCTGGATGCGTTTTATTTTTCGCCTTTTCAAATGAGAGTACATTTCTTGTCAGATGTCAATGCTGCTTTTAATAATCCAATATTGTTATTTAATTAGTTGTATATTATAATACTTAATATGCTTCAGTAAAAAACCATTATGAATTATGAGCTTAATGAAATGCTTCCATTCCAAGACTATAATTGTTTTGTACAGCTTCAGTTATCGTAATAGCATTGACTTGATAATAAGGAGTCTTCTAAAAGTAGCAATTAATTGACGCTTGTCAGTATTAGGTGTGTAATGTCAAATTTATGTTTATAAAATCGAAATAATAATTATAGAAGTGGAAAACTAAAATAAAAAAGTCCCTTTATTTAAAAAACTGCGTTCTAAAATTAGATTTTTTGTGACTGTTTGTCTGTTTCTATTTACATCCAAGTGTAATATGAGTGGACGCGTGAATATGGTATAAAATTACTGGAACGCTCAGGACCCATTTATTTACCGGATTAAACGGATTAGACTTACTTTAGTCCTGAGTTAAAGAATGGTATATCGGACTGGACTAAACGGTGTTACTTGTTAGCGATTTTTAGGCGTTTATATATCTGCTTGCGCGTTTTCTATATTGACGCCTGTGGGTCACTATAGTCTGACCAAAGACTGCTAGACCCTGAGACAAAAACGAAATACGTCAATTTAGTCGTTTGTCATTGCGAAAAGAACTAATTTTAGCCGTCCAGAGTACAGCTAGTAGCTGCTAAACTACGCCACCCGTTTAGTCGCAGTGTTCAACATTTTTTGGTCAAACTTTAATGCTCTGGTGCCGTTTCAGACAGCTCTGACGTCGGTGGTTCAATACTATCACCGATTTCACAAGTTGCTGACTCAGCCGGCCTTTGGTAATTCCCCCGCCCGCTCAGAGCTGATCAACATTCATCATTTGATGGTCGAAGTCAAGAAATATAAACCCTCCTTTTGATTTCACTTTATATTGATGATATTTTTAGAGTTTGTATGGTGTATATTATGTCACTTGACTTTGACTGGTATATTTTTAGGTACATTAGGCGTGACTTTCAAAGGGGGGACGAAGTTACGTTGAGAAACGATTTTTAGGCAAAAAACAGTTTTTATGCGTCGATTAAAACTTCGCTTCCCCCTCTTTCATTGGGATTGAAGTTTTATGAGTTTCATAATATCTTTCAATAATGAGCTATTTCGACTGGTTTTATAATACTTATTCTCAAAATTGTCTATTAGCTAAGTGAAATGTCTTGGTTGTGTCTTGGTATTTATTAAATGTTGTGATATGTAAATATTTGAACAAATTATTGACAAATAAATCTTAAAATGTTTAAAATGTTTCGTGTTTTTTAGTAGTCGTCGAAACATTATTATTAGCACACGGGCGGCCGATGAATGGGAGAGGGTTAAGTCGACAATCCATCCATGTAAGATAGGGACATAAGAGAGGCCCCCAAATCTAGGTATCCATAATCTGGGTAAAAATGACACTCGAAAAATTCAGGGGATTGGTAATACGTGGGCAGGTTGCAAATTCTGGGGAGGGGGGTATGTGTAGTAGCGGTTACAGCGCAAATGGCGGAGCGGAGGGTTTTGTGGGGGTGGTGTTTTTAAGCTGGACACAATAATAGCGCTTAGGGGTTGGGGGGGGGTATAATCCTGTTTTCTGAGTACGCTTACACGCGACATCTACTGGGGCCCCCCACCCCTAAAACCCACGCCCATGTATGGTACTGACTAATGGACGATTTGGGATGTGTTTGACGACTTTGCGGCTTAATCCTGTTATCTTGTCAAATCTTGACAAGTTTTGATGTTTATGTTAGAGTGTTGAAGTCTGCACAAATGTTCGAGACGTAAAAAATACACTGCAGTTTATCTCTGGCATTTATTCGGCGTGCGCACGTGCTGCTAATTGTTATGTTAGTCTTTTCTGGATTTTGACAGTCATTTTTTATTTTTTGTGGTGATAATTCATTATATTAACTATATTTTTTAAATATTCCTTTTTAATTACTTTTACACTTGAAAAAGGCTGTGTTGTTACTGTTTTTTCTAGTTTTTTATGTTTTTTATGTTTCTTGTTTTTTTTTGTTACTCAGTTTTCTTGCATTTTTTGTGGGCTAGAGGTCGATTCTTTCTCAAATCTATTCAGCCGCACAATGAATGAGTGTCTTGAAAAAATCGTGCCATGGTGGCTTCAAATTTTCGAAAATTTGCCGGCTGAGCGGTCATAACAGGCGGTCACATTCCCATGTATCACGATTTATTATACCCCACTCAGACAGATATAGCGGCCAGCTGCATTTAACCCCTTCGCTGCACTTGTAGACTATTTTTTGCACATTACCTCCTAGCTTCACTGAGCAAAACGCTTATCTACGCCTACTCCTGAGACAGCGATAGGAACCACCCTACCGCCTCCCAGTCTACGCAGCTATAACCATCCCCCCTTCCCCCCGCCCCCTGTATTCAGCTAATAGCAGTGTCTTCGCTTTAATTAAAAGGTTACGTAAGTAATGGAAGTATAATAGAAGTGTAGAAGGGGTACAACGCGCATCGGCTATTAGCGCTATAGCCGTGTTTTGACTAGGAATAGCCGGTATAGCCCGGGTATAGCTCGGTTATAGCCATTTCACAGAATTGATGAGCCCGCGCTGTCAACCGGCTATTAGCGCTATAGCCGCCTTTTGACTAGGAATAGCCGGTATAGCCCGGCTATAGCTCGGCTATAGCCATTTCACAGAATTGATGAGCCCGCGCTGTCAATCGGCTATTAGCGCTATAGCCGTGTTTTGACTAGGAATAGCCGGTATAGCCCGGCTATAGCTAGGCTATAGCCGTTTCACAGAATTGTTGAGCTCACGCTGTCAATCGGCTATTAGCGCTATAGCCACTATTTGACTAGGAATAGCCGGTATGGCCTGGCTATAGCTCGGCTATAGCCGTTTCACAGAATTGTTGAGCCCACGCTGTCAATCGGCTATTAGCGCTATAGCCACTATTTGACTAGGAATAGCCGGTATGGCCTGGCTATAGCTCAGCTATAGCCGTTTCACATAATTGTTGAGCCCACGCTGTCAATCGGCTATTAGCGCTATAGCCGTGTTTTGACTAGGAATAGCCGGTATAGCCCGGCTATAGCTAGGCTATAGCCGTTTCACAGAATTGTTGAGCTCACGCTGTCAATCGGCTATTAGCGCTATAGCCACTATTTGACTAGGAATAGCCGGTATGGCCTGGCTATAGCTCGGCTATAGCCGTTTCACAGAATTGTTGAGCCCACGCTGTCAATCGGCTATTAGCGCTATAGCCACTATTTGACTAGGAATAGCCGGTATGGCCTGGCTATAGCTCAGCTATAGCCGTTTCACATAATTGTTGAGCCCACGCTGTCAATCGGCTATTAGCGCTATAGCCACTATTTGACTAGGAATAGCCGGTATGGCCTGGCTATAGCTCGGCTATAGCCGTTTCACAGAATTGTTGAGCCCACGCTGTCAATCGGCTATTAGCGCTATAGCCACTATTTGACTAGGAATAGCCGGTATGGCCTGGCTATAGCTCAGCTATAGCCGTTTCACATAATTGTTGAGCCCACGCTGTCAATCGGCTATTAGCGCTATAGCCACTATTTGACTAGGAATAGCCGGTATGGCCTGGCTATAGCTCGGCTATAGCCGTTTCACAGAATTGTTGAGCCCACGCTGTCAATCGGCTATTAGCGCTATAGCCACTATTTGACTAGGAATAGCCGGTATGGCCTGGCTATAGCTCAGCTATAGCCGTTTCACATAATTGTTGAGCCCACGCTGTCAATCGGCTATTAGCGCTATAGCCACTATTTGACTAGGAATAGCCGGTATGGCCTGGCTATAGCTCGGCTATAGCCGTTTCACAGAATTGTTGAGCCCACGCTGTCAATCGGCTATTAGCGCTATAGCCACTATTTGACTAGGAATAGCCGGTATGGCCTGGCTATAGCTCAGCTATAGCCGTTTCACATAATTGTTGAGCCCACGCTGTCAATCGGCTATTAGCGCTATAGCCACTATTTGACTAGGAATAGCCGGTATGGCCTGGCTATAGCTCGGCTATAGCCGTTTCACAGAATTGTTGAGCCCACGCTGTCAATCGGCTATTAGCGCTATAGCCACTATTTGACTAGGAATAGCCGGTATGGCCTGGCTATAGCTCAGCTATAGCCGTTTCACATAATTGTTGAGCCCACGCTGTCAATCGGCTATTAGCGCTATAGCCACTATTTGACTAGGAATAGCCGGTATGGCCTGGCTATAGCTCGGCTATAGCCGTTTCACAGAATTGTTGAGCCCACGCTGTCAATCGGCTATTAGCGCTATAGCCACTATTTGACTAGGAATAGCCGGTATAGCCTGGCTATAGCTCGGCTATAGCCGTTTCACAGAATTGTTGAGCCCACGCTGTCAATCGGCTATTAGCGCTATAGCCGTGTTTTGACTAGAAATAGCTGTTAGTGTCCGGCTATAGCTGGGCTATTGCCGGCTTAGAACAGTGTTTCAGTATCAAAGCTATAAATTGAAAAAAGTTGTGTGGCCTGTCAGAATCGAACTGCCAACCTATCGGTTACCAGTCCGACTGCTTCACCACTGAGCTACAGGGCACCTGAAAGTCTGACAATAAACTATCTATATAAGTAAATTAATCTCACAGTTCAGTGCTAAAAGAGTTACTGATAAAGTAAGAACATGGTCACGATGTGTAAAGAATTATTTTTTTGCCACGGGGGGTGTCCCCCTTTTTTCTATAATTCAATTACTGCTCAATATCAATTTTTACTGTGCCCCATTGAAGCAAGTTTTCGTGAAATGTGCGGAGCAGTAGCTGCGAGTAGGTGGGTGGCGTACGCGACGGGTGCCCGGCCAGCATCCCGAAAATCGCGTCTGTTAACGTGCTGTGCACGAGGCGTACGTCGTAAGGAAGCAGGCGCGAGCTCGCCAATATAAGGGTGATAGTATCCGAGTAGTTAGAAGAAGCAGCTACGAGTGAGATAGGAGTAGAGAAAATTGGGTACCCAGGGAGAGAGGTCCGGACCATAGTGTTACTAACATGGGTGTATGTAGTGGGAAACCGAAATTTAGCTAGGTACGTACGGGTCTTTTAGGTAGGGTAGGCATGTAGTGAGCTTACGTAGGGAGAACGGTCTAACTGACCGATGGGCTTTGGGGGAACTGCTGGTCGAAACTGGCATGCGGGGTTTGCGATCTCGAGTTCATCTGGTGAGACCTCCAGGAAGGAGGGGGGCATGGGAAGATCGAAATTATTGGGTAAATGGGAGATTGGATACGGGTAATTGAGGGGGTAGATTTGTTATTGTGGGTAATTTCGGGTCGGTGTGATTTTATCATCTGTTACTGTTTCCGCTATTGGTTTTAAAATGGAACGAGCTCTAAATTACGGAAAAGTCGAAATTCTTGAGTGGGTTACTAACATATTGTCTGGTATTTGTCGTGTATACTTGTTTGCGCATCTTCGGGAATTTTATTATGTGCTTTGCCAAAGTTTTCTAAATTGCTATTTTAAAAATGGCGAAAATTTGAAACCGAAATAGGCGGAAAAGTGTACCCCAGCTAGGGGGTACCCAAATTATGTGCGCTAGACACGCCGGGACGTCGTGCCCGCGCAGGGGGGCACCTGTTGAATCACTAGGGATACCCCCTATCCGGGGCAGACTTTTCCGCACCGAGAGAATGTCGAAAATAATCTAAAAACGCACTTAAATGAACCTATTCACACGTCACAGTTCTCTGCATTACGTATTTTACGTATTCTTCAAATTGGCGGTAATTGCGCATGAATAAGCGCCCCGCATTGGCCTCTACAGTTTCCATGACGATAGAAAGGCTGCCAGCGATTTAATCTACCTAAATTGTAGGCTTGCACGTTTTTGAGCGATTACGTGTCGTGTGAATAGGCTTTTGTTTACATTTTTATAAATTACACTCTTCATGCTAAAAGTAGCATCTAAATTTAATACTTAAATTCACTATTTCAATTTGTTTTATATTTGGGATAATGTTTTGAAAAGGGGGACGTAGCCTGAGTTCAAATCGGTCGCATTGAAAAATTATATTTCCTACTCATGTGTGACTGGCTTAAGTCAGACACAGAATTTCGCACAGCAGGGGGGAGGCGCGCTCACATTCGAACAGGGGTTAGGTAGCTAGGTGTTCGCGCCGGTGAGTTCTAGGACCACATGAACTGCAATATCCACCTCCAATGGATCCCGGGGAACTGCAATATCCCTGGCAATGACCTAGCAGACCAAGCAGCCAAGGAGGCGGCAGGCGCTGCTGGGCCTGCGGACCCATCCGCAACCTTCGGAACACTGAAAGCGGCCAGCCGTAGACTCATTAAGGATGCTCCCCCAACGAAATCCGCCCTGGCTGACACCTATGTGCCTGGAAATCCCACTCCGTCACGCACTCTGACCAGGAAAGAAGCGGTGTTACTAGCCCAAATAAGATCTGGCCACTGCCGCCGCTTTGCGGCATACAGGGCGATTGTGTCACCGGGCAGTGACCCCATCTGCCCCCACTGCAGTGAAGAGCCACAAACCATGCAACACTGGCTAATAGATTGCCCAGCTTTAACCCCCCAGCGTATCAAATCCTTTGGGAACCCTATCGTTGCCCTCTCCGCTCTGAGACTCTACCCCGAGGAGGTGGTAGCGTTTGCACGGGCCACTGGGGTCCGTTGACGCCTTGCCGCCAACAACAACAACAACAACAACACCAACAAACTGAAAATGCGTGTAAATCTTATTCAGTTTCAGTGAATCACTGAAGCCTGCAGAAATGACAGGCTGGCACGTTGTGTGCGTGTGTACGTGTGTGTGTGTGTGTGTGTGTGTGTGTGTGATAAGTGTGAGCGTGTGCGTGTCTCTCCATAATAGTGGCAGGTTGACAATCGATATCTATCTGCAATATCAATCATTCTTGCACGTAACAAAACCATTAGTTACAATTTTAATAGCATCATCCAATGGGGTTGTGGCCAAATGGTTAAGGTGTGTGACTACGAAACAGACGTCAATTGGTTCTATTCCCATCAGCTCTGTCATTTTTGTATTTTGTTAGATTTCGAAAGTGTTGTTTTTAATTTTTCTCCAAATTTGAATGACAAAAAAATCAAATGTCATGGGTATCAGATCAGTCCAAATCACGGTTTTTTTGCTCAAATTTGTGCTCATTTGAGCATTGGAAATTAAAAATGAGCATTGAAAAATAAAAATGAGCATCAAATGAGCATTGCTGAGATTGCCCAAAGACGTCGCCAGAAGGAAAAATTTAGAAACTCAAAAAATTTTCAGTCATATTTTATACAAGGGTCACCCCTTTGGTTTTTTGGTCGGTCGGAAATTTTTTCTGTATGTCCCAGATTGACATAATCAGGCTAGAAACGGTTTCTCCATTGAAGTCGCTAAGTATGAAAGCTAAGTTCATATTTATCCCCTTATGCTTATCTCAACTTAAGTATCCAGTCGTGTCAGTAATGTCTGGACAAGGGCGTAGCTAGGTGGCAAATGTCTCTCTTACTCTTAATACATCGGCGAGACAAAAATTTCAGACTTTTAGACTTTCGAAGTTGCGGATATACGAATTTTTGAATCGCAGTTTGAATCGAATTTTTGACGGAGTCGAATATACGGTGATTTTTACGCAAACATGTCTTTCACCTACATGGTTTCAAGAGGTGTGTTTTCTATAAATTTTGCATGTTTTATTGGTGGCAGCCGGAGTACCGCCCCTAGCATTCTCAAATAACTGCTACGCTGATATTTTCAAAAAATAGCCGAAGGCGCGACCCCCCCCCCCACCCTAACGAAATTATTCTCAGTCAATTTTTACACAAGGGTCCTTCCCCCCATTGGCGTTTATAGCCCAGCCGAAAAAAATTTCCGATACGTCTCCAATCGATCAAATTTAGCCTGAAAATAAAAAAAATTCGAAATTTTTTTCTGGAGGTTGCTAGCCCTGTAGCTCTATGGATTACTATTCCCTGTTATTATCTTTCATCAAAGATTATTCATGTATACACAACACGAGTACATTATTATGCTGCATTTATGAAAGATGCTTTGATGAAAATAATAACAAGGAATAGTTGTCCAGAGTCGCAGGAATCTGGGGGCGTCAGCCCACAGGAAAAAATTGAGGAAAATTTTTTATTTTTAGGCCAAATTTGGTCAATTGGATACGCATCAGAAAAATTTTGCGGCGAGACCATAAAAACCAAAGGGGGGACCCTTGTGTAAAATTTCAGTCGGAAAAAATTTCGGGGGAGGGAGGGTGCCCCCCCGCCCCCCCGCTGGGACCGCCTCCGCTCAATTCCATGCAAAGATGTAGCTTACTGATCTTGCGTTTCTACTGCGAATTTAGTATTAAAACAGCGAATAAGATTAGTACCGCGATTTAGTATTAAAACTGCGAAGAAGTGCATTTTAACCTATTACAAGAAATCGAATGGTCGTCAGCACCCCCAAATTTTTTTGCGGGAACCGTCCTTCCCCTTAAAATAGTTTACGTCACCCCAGATCGGCCTCAACCCCATAAATTGTCCTTTTAAAAAAGTAATGTAGCGCACCCTTTTTTCTCGTTGACGAAGAATTTGTAATTGCAAGAAACGAAGAGTTTGTAATTTGTAAGACTACATACGTGTTGTTTTGACAATGCAACACGGCGTTAAAAAAACGCCGTGTTGCATTGTCGTCAAAAAACGTTAAAAAATTTTGAGCATTCGAACTTAAAAATGAGCATCGAAATTTAAAAATGAGCACAAATTGAGCATTAGCCGTTTTGAAAAAAAAACCCTGGTCCAAATCACCGGTCAGTTCTCAAATCGTCTGTACTTACACCTGCATAAAACGTAATCGTCGAGCAGATTTTTAGTACTGCCAAATTTCCAAAGTCTTGTGACAGATTCTGACTCGAATAAAGATGAAACTCTGCGTAACACCTGTAATCTCAAATCTGTATATGAAATTAGAAGGATTACTTACAAAAAAATTTGGTGCATGCCGCGCCTAATTTTACCGGTACGGTAAAACAATAATCCCTGTCGTCATGTGGAAATATGTGCACTCGTCAATAGAAGTGCTTGTTTGAACTTTTATGTCCCTACTCCCTATTGTGTGATGTCTAGCTTACAAAATATGGTGATTGGTTCAAAATATTGGTAGATATTGGTACGTTAGTTTCTGGAAGTAATTATTTAACAAAGTACAGCATTGGACTAGTTTATCACTTTCTCAGTGACCGTAAAACTTCAAAGCAAAAAGCTCTCTTTTTGCAAACTATGAGCAAAACTACTTTGGCGACACTACCACCTTAAACCATGCAAAAAATAGGCACTAGAACAAGACAAAACGACTTTCAGCTTAAAAAGGGCCTTAAATTGACCAAGTCCTAGTATTCGGCCATTATTTCAAAATTCGAACAAATATCTATAAGACGTGGCCTGTGTTGTGTCCATATTCTAATTTGTATATATAGTGGTGCGGGAAAAAAAACCCTATTTTCAACTTTCCGGGGCGTCCTGTGCTCCACATAAATCGGATCCATTAATGCTCGCGGCTGTTATAACGGCCATCTTTCGCCTAACTGTTGCACTAATAAAATGGATTCTAACTACTGACGTTTCTGACTAATGAGTCTCGAAATCTCCGTGAAAAAACCCTATGCGGGAAAAAAACCCTAATGCGAGGAAAAAAACCCTATCACTTTTTCTGGTTATTCTATTAGCAGTGAGTATAAACACAATTGCATCGTGTTCTACAACTCTTAGGCTGCAGTATGGACTAAAAAAACCCATGTGACTTTCTCCGACAATGATTCTTCAGTTTCCGACAAGTTTCTCCGACACCCATGTGACTCAATAGTCAATGATTCTTCAAAAATCGACCCATTTTGGCAGAAATGACTTCCGCCCAAATTATGCATTTTTTTGTATTCTAAAGCATTAAAAGCTGATTTTTGCGCTTATTACATTAGAAACGGTGGACAAACACCGCCCGCGTCTACTATTCTTGGATTTAAGTGGTACACAGCAGCTAAAACCTAAATATTGCAAAAAATGCTAAATCTTGGTGAAACATCACCAAAACTGGTTTCGTAAGGGGTGTCGGGGTATGGGCCAAAAAGACAAAAAACGGCGTTTTTCGGCCGAATAAACGGTTTCAATGAAGTTCACGCATGTTTTTAGCCCAGATGAATTAACATTTATAGCAACAATGGGTGAGTTTAGCCCAGGGTTTTTTTTTCAAAAAATTTTGTGTGCATAATTGTGCAAAATTTTAATTTTAGTGTGCAAAATTTTATTTTTCTGTGCAAACTGTAAATGTGTTTTCTTCGCCTATATAGAAGCAAATATACGCGTTTTTATACCTCTAGAGGTCGTACGTATCAGTGGCGTACTCAGAAAAAAAAGTCCGGGGAGGGAATGACTTTTCAATTTTTTGTAATGGGTGAAAAAGCACTTTTTAGCAATTTTAACACGCATAAAACGCCTTCAAACGCAAGATTACTAAACCAAAAAGGTGTGGGGGTCTGGGGGCTGCTAGCTCCCGATAAAAATTGGCGAGTTTTTCCAATTTTTAGGCCCAATTCGGTCAACTGGAGACGTATATATATATCAGAAATTTTTTCCGATAGAAAAATTAAAAACAAAAGATAGTAAGTAACATCACATCAAACAGTGTATATAAACACAAGTAAATGTAGCTGTAGCATATACTCGTGTAGGCATGTAAATGCAGCACAATGTACTCGTGTATACATCAATAGGCTTTGATGAAAGATATGTAATAACAAGGTCTAGTAAGCCACAGAGTCGCAGGGGTCTGGGGGCGACAGCCCCCAGAAAAAAATTGGGGAAAATTTTGATTTTTATGCCAAATTTGGTCAATTGGAGACGTATCAGAAAATTTTTCCGGCCGGACCATATATATAATATATAAACCAAAGGCGGGACCCTTGTGGATAAAATAACTTGGAAAAAATTTCGGGGGCGGGGGATTCCCACCATCCGTCCACCCTGGGTACGCCCTTGCTGGCTGCTGCTATGTTTATGTTGGTGTGCTGAAATTCTAAATATTGGGAATCACTGGCATTAGCACGATGGCTGTCAGATGCAGATCAAAGAAATTTTTTGAGCGAGGAGAAGTCGACCTATCTTCCTTGACTTAATCTTGCAAAAAATGTGTATGCCATAATTGGCGGAGGTCTGGGGGAGGCAGCCCCCAGAAGCCACAGCTTTTGTAGCATTTTGAAAAAATTTTGCATTGGAAAACATAGTATTTCATCAACACTTGTTTAGGAACCTGGGTCATTGTGCTGAAATCTGGGACAGCAGTCCCCTGAAAATGCAGAATTTTTTATTTCTCGGGCAAAATGGTTAATGAAAGACGAAACGGAAATTTTTTGGCGGGCCATAAAATTCAAAGGGGGCAATTTGAACAACAATTACGCAAATCATGCGCCATTTGCCAAAAAGCAGTATAAAAACCTGCCGCCGTTGATGATACCGCCAGTGATGTCAGTTGATGCAGGGGTCTGGGGGCGGCAGCCCCCAGAATTTTTTTTCGATTTTGCATTAAAAACAGTGCATTTTCAGCATGTCCTAGCAGGCCCATCGGGCAGTGTGCATTATTGTGCAAAATTTTAATTTTTGTGTGCAAAATTTTAAAAAAGTGTGCATTTGCACAGGGTTTTGCACAAAAAAAAACCCTGGTTTAGCCAAAAATTGTCACCAAACAAAGCAGGGTTTTTCCCCGCACAAAATTTTTCAACACGCGAAATTTTGATATTTCATAAAAAATGCTACAGGCCTCAGAACTACACAAAAATTGGTGTGGTAAGTCAGTTTGGGATGCGCTTTCCAGCTACATACTCAAAAAGGGCCTATGTCTAAAGGTTCGGCCAAGAAGAACTAGGGTTTTTTCCCCGCAAAACGCGTAGGTTTTTTTCCCACACCACTATCAGGGTTTATTTTTTCATTTTTTTCTTGGTGGCCAGCTGGCCACTAGGCCCAAAATTTTAGTGGCCAATTCAAAATTTTAGTGGCCAATTTGAAAGATGCGTTAAAAACTTACTGAGTTAAAACACTGAAAATTACGTAACCTAGAGGCCATCCAGCTTCCACAAGCTAGCAAATTTGGAAAGTTTACGAAGTTTTTTGACATCCTACAGCCCACGAATTCACTGAAATGTCATTTTTGCAATGGTAAAACAGCTAAAACTATATATATATATATATATATATATATATATATATATATATATATATATATATATATATATATATATATATATATATATATATATATTATATATATATATATATATATATATACACGCATGGGCAACGCCTACACCCAGCCTACACTGGTGTAGGCTAGACCCACGCACCCACGCAAGGGTTAGTAAGGGACCCACGCAGGGTACGAGGGTGGGTGAAGCGCAATAACTGAGTAAGTGACCCACGCAGTAAGTGACCCACGCAGATGATGCGAAGCGACTGACTGCAGTGGCTGATTCCGTAAGTAAGACCCACGCTGGAAGCGTGAACTTGTTGACTGACTCCATAAGTAAGACACACGCTGGAAGTGGGAACGTATTGACTGACTCCTTAAGTAAGACCCACGTTGGAAGCGGGAACGTATTGACTGACTCCGTAAGTAAGACCGACGCTGGAAGCATGAGCGTATTGACTGACTCCGTTCTAACTTTTTTCTTAGGGGCTACCGCTGCTTGACCCTTGCAACTCTGTGGCTTATATACTATTCCTTGTTATATTTTTCGTCGAAGCCTATGCATGTCTACAAGAGCACATTATGCTGCATTTACTACTGGATGTGACGTCCCATCTTTTGTTTGCAGTTTCCTGTCGGAAAACAATTCTGACACGTCTCCAGTTGGCCAAATTTGGCCTACAATCTGAAGCAAATTCCAATTTTTTTCTGGGGGCTGCCGTCCCCAGACCGCTGCAAGTAGTGGCTCAGTGATCTTGCGCTTACAAAGCATTTTGTTATGTAAACGTTTCACAAAAAAAGGGTGATAATCTTTGGTTCTGGCCTGTGATCTGCCGCCCCAAGACCCCCGCTACAGTGTATTTATTTAATTTAAATGACCAAAATTATACTTTCTATTACGTAATGTGTAGTGGCGCGGAGAAAAAACCCTAATGCGGGGAAAACCCTATCACGTTTTTCCGTTGTTTTATTAGCAGTGAGTATAAACGCAATTTCATCGTGTTCTACAACACTTAGGCTGCAGTATGGACTAAAAAACCGTTTCTACGACACCCATGTGACTCACAATAATTATTCAAAAATCAACCTTTTTGGCAGACATGACTTCTGCCCAAATATGCATTTTTTCAGTATTTAAAAGCATTAAAATTTTTTGCGCTTATTACGTCTGAAACAGGACAAACACCGCTCGCGTGTAGAATCGATCGAATTGAAGTGGTACGCAGCAGCCAAAGCCTCAAATATTCCAAAAAATGCCAAATTTTTGCGTGAAAACATCACCACAACAATTTTCGCAAGGGGTGTCGGGGTATGGGCAAAAACGACAAAAACGACGATTTGCGAGCCAAATAAATGGGTTTTAATGAAGTCTATGCATGTTGTTAGGCCAGATGAATCCACTTTCGTAGCAACAATTGGTGAGTTTAGCAAAAAAATTGTCGCCA
>JASANF010011659.1:0-77550 GCA_030248245.1 Trissonchulus sp. WLG1_4 | reverse complement strand
CGTATTGCTACTGTGGGTCGCTCAATTTGACCAAATTTAGCCTAAAAATCAAAAATTTTTGACTGGGGCTGCCGCCCCCAGACCCCTGCAACACTGCGGCCTACTTAGTCCTTGTTATTATCTTTCGTCCTGGATGCACGAGTACACGGGAGTACCTTATGCTGCATTTGCTTATACTGTGGAAGCACCGGAATTCATGTCCAGGGGTCACCTGTGGCCTTGCAGCGCAATGATAATCGCACTGTGTAACGAGATAATATGAAAAGCGGTTATTTTTTATGTGCCTTCTGCGAAAAAGGCCGCCCAGTTCAAAAAATTAAAGTTATCCAATTTTGGTTACTTTCAAGATGCACGCTCTACCGAGGCACCTCTACCTCAGGAGAACAATTAAGCTCGAGGGGCACTTTTGGTTCAGTGCGTTTGTCAGTGTATTTACATAGGCAAAAAGTACGCCAAAACCTAAAGTACAATTATTTTGGAGAATTGAACACAAAAACCATCAAGCTGTAGTAGGTAAAATCGATAGGTACCCACATGTATGTAATGATCCGGTTTTTGATATTTGATATTATTTAAAATGAACCAGGGTAAACGGCCGTTTTTTGGCCCGTGAAATTTGTAGCTGATTTTATATTTGCGTTAGCCGCTCAGTTCACAGGGCGAAAATTTAAAAAACATGGATCATAGAGGTTGAGATATGAATTTTCGGGGCTATTCGAATTATGTAAAAATCAGCTTAACGTTAGTATTAACAAAAAATGGAACGTTAGTGAAAATCGAATTTTTTGGAGCCCTAGTAGAAATTGCAAGCATCGGTTTCATTTTATGTACATCTGCGATGCGCCTTCAATAGGGCTACATAATGGCGCGCGCTAATTGAAGCGAATCGCAGAACCTAAAATTTTCACTTATATATAGAGGTAGCCCGCCCCTCCTTAGCATATGGCTGTAAAGTGCAGCCCTGACAAATTTTTTGTGACTTCAGTGTGGTAGCCCCGACCCACACTCAAAGTATTTTTGTACTAACAGTTGTTAACTAATTGTTCCACACTTTTGACATTTGATATTCAAATACAGTAAAGCTGCGTCAATGTCAAGCACTCTTTCATTTCGCCCAAAGTTCGAAATTTTTGCCTTCGGTGGTTCGGGTACCAACGGGCTTTTCGGGTTGGGGGAGGAGGGGCTACGATCGAAAAAAAATAAAACGAAACACCTAAAACCAACACCTAATTTTGAGCCGCGTCACGAAGTTTCAAGGCAGGAGGCTTAGTGGGCAGAGTTTCTAGGCCTAAAGTGGCAGGGGGATTTTTTCTGAAATATTTACTAAGAGCCTAAGCCTAAGCCTGAACCCTAAGCCTAAAGCCTAAGCCTGGAACTAAACTAAGCTTAAGCCCCACGCTACCAAGCCTAAGCCGAAGCCTAATATTGGAGGGTGAAGTTCAAATTTTGGTTCAAAAAATTGGGATGTTTCTCGGGAGGACTTTGGCCAATTTTTCGGCAGAACCCGGCTCAAACGAGCCTTTGTTTTTATCTAAAAAAATTGTAAACAATAATCTGACATCATTTAAATACACGATTAGAACGGTAAAACAAGGGGTTTGGGAAAAAAATCGCGAAAACGTCCCTCACTGAGGGTTCCCATTTCGGGGGGGGGTATCAAAAATTCAAAATTTGAAAAAAATGAAATAGGGGTCTGAAGCAAAAAGCTTCCCCCAAGGTGATCTTACTCAAAAAAATAGGGTACACTATTTTTCCCCCTCAAAACTGCATTTAACCCAAATTTTTTAATCATGTTTAACAATTACCGTTATTGAACCTTCCAAAACCGTTTATATCACAAATGCACTATTTGTAGATGGAATCGCCGTAAACACAGGAAGAAAGTGAGATTAAGAATATATCAGTTATCTGTAAATTGATATCTGAATTTCGGTAAAAAAAAATTCAGATATAATTTACCCCTTTTCCATTCGAGATAGAATCGATAATTTGTACAATATTTAACTCAAACTGAAAAATGTGTATGTAAAAAGGAACGGGATGGAACTGCCGCCCCACAGGTTCATTTGACAAAAAGGTCAACGCACTGTACATGCAAAAAAAATGGAAACTTACGCTGCCCAATTGGCTTGAAATAATAAGTTGTAAACATACATACATGTAGGGCACCGGGGGTCTCGGTCGAGGGGTTGTGGGAATTTTTGATAATTTAGGGGGGGCCTTGTTGTTTCGGGGAACGTGAACGGACAAAAAACGCAAAAATTTTCAATTTTTTGCATTTGAAAAATCGAATTTTTATCGATTTTTTCCCTTTTTGCTCATTTTTAAAGCATTTTACAGCAGCGATTCTGGAGGCCTAGTATGAGTCTTTCAGGGGGGTTACCAGGCAGCCAAGAGGGGAGGCCCGTCCCGACGGGTAAATCTGAGGGGGGCTTGCTCCCCTGAATTCTAAATCTGGGGCGGGGGGCCTCGCCCCCCCCCAGACCCCATGTACATCTCTGGTTTAAATTATATTTGACAGAGTAAGAAACACACATGAATCATAGAATATTCTTGTGAAAAATTCAAAAAACATGGGAACGCAGAACTGTTTTTCCAAAGTCATATCAATTCGGTTTTTGATTTAAAATAAAAACATCTTGAAATAGTAGGTAAAACTTTTCAGAATGGATTTCACTGTAAATTTACAGATATAAAAAATATCTGAGTTTTATCTGAAAAAAAATTCAGAGAAAATTAACAGATCTGAAATAATTATCTTAATATTCTGTAAAACCGTTCAGAGTAACTTTCATATAAAATTTACAGATATACATTTTCTGTCGAAAATGCTGGAAAAGGGCGGAAGTTGTGAAATTTCTGTAAATTTTAACCATAGTTTTTGATATGATATTCAGATTCCTGAATATTATCTGAACAAAACATTTGGTTTACAGAAATTTCAGATATATTTCTAGAGGACTGGTTTTTCCTGTGAAAAAAGCACTTGTTCGACGCTAAAAAAAAAAATTCAGTTTTTGGAGATGTGACCGTGTTTTTTGCTTGCGTTCCAGTTTCAGTACGAATACGGAGGGAAGCGACTCGGAGCATAGCTGCAGAAACTGGTATATATTATAATTTTACAAGCGCGGGGGGGATATATCGAGTAGGGGGGGCTACAGGCCCTCCATTAACGATTTTCAACTTGAACGATGGGGGTTGCATATTTTTTAAAAAATGGGGTGGAAGCACGTGGCGACAGAAAATTTTTTTGACTTGGAATCTCCCAGTTTGGCACCCCTCCCGCTCAGAGCTGTAAATCTGGCATGACATCGGCCCCACCTTAACCAAATAATGGGTACCCCACTGTCTGCCTGTGTTATCGTATATCGTAACATTAATTAAAGTGAAATCTGTCGATCTTTTGCATGTTATTTAAGTTGATGTGTGATTTGTAGAATATGAAAATTTCCATTTAAAATCTTTGTAAGAAAACTAGTAACGCAAAGTGTATACTGGTATAGTATAATATATATATATATATATATATATATATATTTTTGTATATTTTGTTGTAGTTTTATGAAGAAAGTGAAGCCAGAAAAAAAACAAGCAAGAATGTATGCAACATTGATAAAACTAAAAACCCAGCAAAGCCAGTATAAAAAAAAAAAAAAATAAAAAAAAATTTTAAAAAATTTTTTAGAAAAAAAAAAAAAAAAAAAAAAAATAAACAAAAAAAAAAAAAAAAAAATAAAAAAAAATAAAATAAAAAAAAATAAAACAAAAAAAAAACAAAAAAAAAAAAAAAAAAAAAAAAAAAACAAAAAATATAAAAAAAAAAAAAAAAAAAAAAAAAAAAAAAAAACAAAAAAAAAAAACAAAAAAAAAAAAAAAAAAAAAAAAAAAAAAAAAAAAAAAAAAAAAAAAAAAAAAAAAAAAAAA
Source organism: Trissonchulus sp. WLG1_4 (assembly GCA_030248245.1). Lineage (NCBI taxonomy): Eukaryota > Metazoa > Nematoda > Enoplea > Enoplida > Ironidae > Trissonchulus > Trissonchulus sp. WLG1_4. The sequence goes on along the minus strand of JASANF010011659.1, from coordinate 73,626 downwards.
AAAAAAAAAAAAAAAAAAAAAAAAAAAAAAAAAAAAAAAAAAAAAAAAAAAAAAAAAAAAATATAATATATATATATATATATATATATATATATATATATATATATATATATATATATATATATATATATATATATATATATATATATATATATATATATATATATATATATATATATATATATATATATATATATATATATATATATATATATATATATATATATATATATATATATATATATATATATATATATATATATATATATATATATATATATATATATATATATATATATATATATATAATATATATATATATATATATATATATATATATATATATATATATATATATATATATATATATATATATATATATATATATATATATATATATATATATATATATATATATATATATATATATATATATATATATATATATATATATATATATATATATATATATATATATATATATATACCGGCTTTGCTGAGATTTGCAGATATATCAAAGTTGCATACATACTTGCTTGTATATTTTCTGGCTTCACGTTCATCATAAAACTACAACAAAAAAGTATGTACAAAATAAACTATATATATATATATATATATATATATTATACTATACCAGTATACACTTGCGCTAATGGTTTACTTACAAAGATTTTAAATCGGAAATTTTTCATCTCTACAGAATCACACATCAACTTAATAACATGCAAAACAACAGATCACTTCAATATAATTAATGTTACGATACGATCTGGCAGACACAGGAGCAGTGGGGTACCCATTATTTGGTTTAAGGTGGGGCCAGTGTGCATGCCAGATTTACAACTCTAACAGGAGGGGTGCCAAACTGAAGATTAGGTGAAAAAATATTTTCTGTCGCCACGTGCTTCCACCCATTTTTTAACAAAAATATGCAACCCCCATCGTCATTGAAATCGTAATAAATGGAGGCCTGTAGCCACCTACTCGATATATACCCCCGCGCTTGTAAAATTATAATATATACCAGTTCTGCAGGTCCTGTATGCTCCGGTCGCTTCCCTGCCATATTCGTACTGAAACTGGAACGCAAGCAAAAACACAGTCACATCCAAAAACTGAATTTTTTTACTTTTTTAGCATAGAACAAGTGCTTTTTCACAGGAAAACCAGTCCTCTGAATTGTATCTGAAATTTCTGTAAACCAAATGTTTGTTCAGATAATATTCAGAAATCTGAATATCATCTGAAAACTCTGTTAAAATTTACAGAAATTTCACAAGCTCCGCCTTTCAGCAAGCATTTTCACAGAAAATGTATATCTGTAAATTTTATATGAAAGTTATCTGAACAGTTTTACAGAATATTAAGATAATCTTCAGATCTGTTAATTTTCTCTGAATTTTTTCAGATAAAACTCAGATATTTTTTATATCTGTAAATTTACAGTGAAATCCATCTGAAAAGTTTCACCTATACTTCAGATGTTTTTTATTTAAATCAAAAACCGAATTGATATGACTTTGAAACAGTTCTGCGTTCCCATGTTTTTGAATTTTTCCAAATTATCTCTATGATTCATGTGTGTTTCTTACTCTGTCAAATATAATTTAAACCACAGATGTACATGGGGGGTCTGGGGGGGGGGCAAGCCCCCCACCCAGATTTGAAAATTCGGGACAAGCCCCCCTCAGATTTCACCCGTCGGGACAAGCCCCCTCCTTGGCTGCTGAAAAAAGGTACCTGAAAACTCAAAAATAGCCCCAGATCGCTGTAAAATGCTTTAAAAATGAGCAAAAAGGGAAAAAAATCGATAAAAAATTCGATTTTTGCGAATGGCGAAAATTGAAAATTTTTGCGTTTTTGTCCGTTCAAGCCCCCGAAACGTCGGGACAAGGCCCCCCCTAAAATTTCGAAAATTCCGAGACAAGCCCCCTTCAGACCGAGACCCCGTGTACATGTATGTATGTTTACAACTTATTATTTCAAGCCAATTGGGCAGCGTAAGTTCCATTTTTTTGCATGTACAGTGCGTGTTGACCTTTTTGTCAAATGAACCTGTGGGGCGGAAGGTGCCAGTCATTCCCATCCCATCCTTACATACACATTTTCAAGTTTGAGTTAAATATTGTACAAATTTGTGGATTCTATCTGAATGGAAAGGGTAAATTATATCTGAATTTTTTACCCGAAATTCAGATATCATTTACAGATAACTGATATATTCTTGATATTCACTTTCTTCCTGTGTTTACGGCAATTCATCTACAAAATAGTGCATTTGTAATATAAACGGTTTTGGAAGGTTCAATAACAGTAATTGTGAAACATGATTAAAAAAATTTGGGTTAAATGCAGTTGAGGGGGGAAAATAGTGTACCTATTTTTTTGAGTAGATCACCTTGGGGGAAGCATTTTTGCTTCAAGAACCCCTATTTCATTTTTTGGATTTTCTGAGATATGACCCCCCCGAAATCGGAACCCTCAGTGAGGGACGTTTTCGCAATTTTTTTCCAAAACCCTTGTTTTTACCGTTCTAATCGTGTCTAAATGATGTCAGATTATTGTTTACAATTTTTTAGAATAAAAACAAAGGCTCTTTGACCGGGTTCCTGCCGAAAAATTGGCCAAAGTCTCCAGAAACGTCCAATTTTTGACCAAATTTGAACTTGGCCTCAATTTAGGCTTGGGCTTAGGCTTAGTATGGGGCTTAAGCTTAGGCTTAGTTCCAGGCTTAGGCTTAGGCTTAGGTTCAGGCTTAGGCTTAGGCTCAGACTTAGGCAATAAAAAATAGAAATTTTCAGAAAAAATCCTGCCAGCTTAGCCTAGAGAACTCTACCAACTAAGCCTAGACGATGCCTTAAAACATCATAACGCACTCAAAACTAGTGTTGGGTTTAGGTGTTTAGTGTTTTATTTTTTTCGAATCGTACCCGTCACCCGAACCAGAACCCGAACCATTCGTACCCGAACCACCCGAACCCCAACCCGAACTTTGGCGAAATGAAGTGCTTGACATTGACATTACACACTTACTGTATTTGAATATAGAATGTCAAAAGTGTGGAACAATTGAGTTAACAACTGTTAGTACAAAAATACTTTTAATATATACTTTTTAAGGGTGGGGCTACCACACTGAAGTCACAAAATTTGTCAGGGCTGATTCATACTTACAGCCATATGCTGATTAAGGAGGGGCGGGCTACCTCTATATATAAGTGAAAATTTTAGGTTCTGCGATTCGCTTCAAATTAGCACACAATATACTATGTAGCCCTATTGAAGGCGCATCGCAGATGTAATAAAATGAAACCGATGCTTTTGCCAATTTTCTACTAGGGGCTCCAAAAAATTCAATTTTCACTAAGCGTTCCATTTTTTGTTAATACTGACGTTAAGCTGATTTTTACATAATTCGATAGCCCAACGTCATATCTCAACCTCTATGATCCATGTTTTTTAAATTTTCGCCTATGGACTGAGCAGTGACGCAAATATAAAATCACTCAAATTTAGCGGGCCCAAAAACGGCCATTTTTTCAGAGTTTGCCCTCGATTTTCGATTTAAATAATATCAAATATCAAAAAACCGGATCATACGATTTTGCGCATACATGTGGGCTACTACTATGCCAAGTTTCAGCCTTGTTGGCTTGATGTGGTTTGTGTTAGAACTGTCCAAATAAGTGCTACTTTTAGGTTTTGGCGTACTTTTGCCTATGTAAATACACTGACAAACGCACTGAACCAAAAGTGCCCCTTCGAGCTTAATTGTTCTTATCTGAGGTAGAGGTGCCTTGGGGGAGTAACATACATACGTGAAAGTAACCAAAATTGGATAACTTTAATTTTTGAACTGGGCAGCCCCGGCCGCCCTCCCCCCAAGAGTAAGTTCAGCGGAGCAATCCGAAGGCACATAAAAAATAACCACTTCATCTTATCTCGTTACACAGTGCGATTATCATTGCGCTCAATGTGCTGGGAGTAGAGGCAGGTAACCCCTGGACATGAAGTCCGGCTGTTCCAGCATTGTAAGCAAATGCAGCATAAGGTACTCGTGTATACATGCATAGGACGAAAGATAATAACAAGGACTAGTAAGCCACAGTGTTGCAGGGGTCTGGGGGCGGCAGCCCCCAGAAAAAAATTGGGAAAATTTTTGATTTTTAGGCTAAATTTGGTCAATTAGAGACGACCCCATCCCCCCCCTGGGTACGCCCTTGAATTAATGCATAATTTTTATATTGGCATGTTCGAAAGCTGGCGCTCTCGAATTATTCTCGCGAATAGTTGACTACAGTTCAGGCCTAGGGCTGATTTAGATTCAAACCTCAGCTTGAATTCAAACAATTTGAGAACACACACTTACACTTACTTTGTTCTAGTATATATTTTATCATACTAAGAACGTTCTCAATTTTTAGAAACTTGAAAAAATTGTATACAAATTTTGTAATTTGGTCCGAAAATTGAGGTACCCGAACCACTTTTTGCGTCCTCGAACTGACTTGTACCCGAACCCGAACCGAAAAAACAACCCGCACCGTACCCGAACCCGAACCCGAACTTTCGTCCCAACACTACTCAAAACTATCCAAAAACATAAGGCCCGTATTCACATACTAAGTGTAACGCTTAAACTTAGTGTTTACACTTAGTGTTAGCGCTTATAAGCGCTTAGTGTTATTCACAAACTTGAACTTCTACCATGCTAAACATACTTAAACGCTTAGCGCTTAGCAAACGCTTAGCGTTTGTTTGTGAATAATACTTAGTATGTGAATACGGGCCTATAGATTATAGGCATTTTTGGCTTCGAACTTTGGCCTACGTTCACTTACGACACGAAAAAAATGAAAATGTTTTTGCGACCGCTCGAAGACAACGACGTGCATTTATGTGCCTAATTTTAATTTTTCTCGTTGAGCCAATTTTTTAAAATCGCAAGCCGAAAATTTGCGTTTGTATTCACACGCACTTTATTTCAGCATCACGCAGACATACTGCTTTATTTTACAAAAATTTTACACCACACTCAATAAAAAAATTTAACACCACACTCAATAAAACACCGAAACTTTTAATGTATGTTTAAGTAAAACACAACTGCTTGTGTTTTTCAATCTTCCAAAATCATTACATACGTGTAAATGTACTGGCTTGTACAGCTATTTGCGTGAAAATCCATTTTTCTTGCTGAAAAAAGCTCAAAAATTTTCAAAATTTTTTTCATGTGATATGCACATCAAATCGAAGGAAAAGCAAGCCTAAACAACTTCTGTTTTTGCGATGTATGGTTATTTTTGCGCATTTTTGAAACAATGGCCAAAACCCACATTTCAGGAGCGCCACCCATAAGCCTGTGGCCACAGGAAACCCATACCCTACCCACTGCGGCGAAAAGTAGATATTTTGTTGAAATATTGTCGAAAAAATTTTCTTTTATATTTCATTCATTTTTTAGCACAAATTCAACAAATTTCAATTTTTTTGCAACATTTATGTTATATTTCGATGAAAATTCTGCTACAATTCAACGTAATTTCACTAACTTTTGAACTTTTCAACAAAATTTCGGCACAATTTTAACAAAATTTTCAGTAAAATTTCAACAAAATTTCATTCATTTTCAACAAAATTTCAGATTTTTTTGTAACATTTCTGTTATTTTTTAATGAAATTTCTACTAAAATTCAACGTAAATTCAATAATTTTTCAACAAACCTTCGTCACAAATTCAACAAAATTTCATTCATTTTTTAACAAACTTTCGTCACAATTTCAACAAATTTTTCAGTAAAATTTCAACAGAAGTTCATCCATTTTTCAAAATACTTTCATCACAATTTCAACAAAATTTCTTTCATTTCTCAACAAAATTTCGTCAGAAGTTTAACAAAATTTTTGGTAAAATTTCAACAAAATTTCGTTAATTTTTCACTAAAATTTCACTCGAAATTTCAACAATATTTCAATAGTTTTTCCATTTTACCAACAAAAAGTTTGTCGTAACTGAACAATTTTTCATCTATACTTTCACTGTTTTTTCAAAAAAATTGAATGAAATATCGGGTTAGATGCAATTGGGGGGGAAATAGTGGATCTATTTTTTTTAGTAGAGCACCTTGGGGGAAGCACTTTTGCTTCAGGAACCCCTATTTCATTTTTTGGATTATCTAAGATATGACTTTTCGAAATCTGAAATAACCCTCAATGAGGGACGTTTTCGCAATTTTTTTCAGAAACCCGTGTTTTTTCCGTTCAAAACGTGTTTAACATGAAAGCGGAACATATAATGTTTACTATTTTTAGAATTAAAACAAAGGCAGTTTGACCCCGTTTCTGCTGAAACATTGGACCAATTCACCAGAAACGTCCAATTTTCGACCCAATTCAAACTGGGCCTCAATTTAGGCTTGGACTTGGGCTTAGGCTTAGGCTTAGTATCAGGCTTAGGCTTAGGTTCTTTTTTAGAATTTCTTTAGTTTCTTCCTTCTAGTTTTGAATTTTGAATTTCTTTGAATTTCTTCAAGTTTTGAAGTTTCTTTAAAATTTTTTCCGGAGGCAGGCTGCTCACCTCCGGAATCACTGCGCTGATTTTACTTCGCTTTGCGGTCTCATCTCGCTGGGGTTGTTCAATGTTCAGGCAAATTTTTGAACAATGTTGTCTCCCCCATTTAGTTCTTTTTGCCCGGCCGAAAAAAATTTCCGACTACGTCTCCAATTCACCAAATTTGCCTAAAAATGCAAATTTCTCTAAATTTTTCGCGGGGGCAGCCGCTACCAGAACCCTGCAACCACTCTGCTTTTGCAACAAGTGTTGCTTAGAATTGCTTTTTCAATCCAAATTTTATTTCAAAATTCTAAAAATGCTCCAGCTTCTAGGGGCTGCCGCACCCAGACCCCTGCAACCACTATGATTGGACGACCAGTGTTGCTTAGAATTGCTTTTGTGTTGCTTTGTGTGTTGAATGCAGCAGATCTTTTGTTGAATTTTCTGAGTAATAATATGTAGAATTACAGTGAAATATTGCTAAATTTTACATGTTATTTTGAGGATAATTTCTCGTTATTTATGGATGCTGAGGGCTGTCTTTAGACGTTCGTCCCAAAAAGTGGGGTGGGTTTTTTTACCCGCCTGCTATATTCGTCATAATTGTCGACGATTTAGGCAAGAAATTTTAATCTTTAAACTAAATTAAATTTGCCTTACGCTCAGCCTTGGACGGAGAATTAGACTTAGAAACTTTTCTGTTAACAAGCGAAAAATTGACTGTACTAAAACGACTAACTTTTTTAATAGTAAATTTTTGCGCAAGATTTTGCTATTTTTGAAATTTACACACCCAGACACAGCGTTTCCAGGTATTACGAATGGTTCGAGTTCGAGTACGTTTCGAAAAAAATCCTAACACTAGGTTCAGATTTCGGGGGGACGGCATATCTCAAAAAATCCAAAAATGAAATATATATGGGTTCTTAAAGCAAAAATGCTTTCCCCAACGTGCTCTACTCAGAAAAATAGGTCCGCTATTCCCCCCCCCCCGCCCAACTATTTTCTTTTCTTTTCTCCAACCCATGGGCCATGCCATGATGACACGCAACAACCAGCCCATGACGCGCCGTTTTGTCGAAAAATACAGCCAGACGGCTGGGTTTTTCTATGCGAAACCCGTAGATTTTTCCCACATTTTTAAATAGTTTCGCTTTTCTAGTGTACGTCTGTTGGATTCTTGAACGCATCAGGATTCGGGATGTTCCTTACTCGATCCGAGTATGACCGAGGTGTCAACACTTTTTCACCCGAAGGTCGCCTGTTTCAAGTAGAATATGCCATTGAAGCCATTAAGGTAATGGGCACTTTTCAGTTGAAATGTTTGGCCTGTGTATCTTTTTTATAAAGCAGCTCTGCTTATATGTGTACAGACGTATAACGTACGTGCACTAGAGGACGGGAGTCTGGAGGAACCATTTTGGGAGCCCCACGGACCCGCTTTTGCAAGCTGCGTAAAATTCGTGCCCATATAGGTGTAATATCAGTGGCAGTTTTTGCTCACTACCGAAGCCGCAGCAGTATATATTGCACCATATCTTTGGTTTGCACCATATTTGCTAAAGTTCAGTGTTGTGGAAATTAGTTCTAATTAATATAAATGGAATTCGCTATTAAAAAGCACATATATAATATATTCTTCAAGCAAGGCGGTCCTAAACTCGAAAGATGGCTACAGAGTTCCCAAATCTGTGAACGCGTCATATTTTTATAATATTATATTCAGCAGCGTAGTCGGGATCGAGTTGAGGGAGGGGCCAAAGTGCCTTTCGGCCCGAAAAATTTTCGAAGCTTGGGGGGGGGTGTGCTACGCGACCCAAATTTTTTATCCGAGGGGGGGCCAAAACACCGCTTAGCGGGGGGTTTGGCCCCCCGGCCCCCCCTGGCTACGCCACTGATTATATTCAATGAAATTGAAAACATTCAGTTCGACCTCTGTTTGTCTGTCTGTGACTTCGTGGTAGGTTCGTGTTGTCCCGTATCGTTTTGGTTCGCCCTGAATGTTTCGTTTTCAAGTGAATATGTGAATTATGTGAATATTTTAACGATATAGCCGTTGATATTTTGATTTTGATTTAGCTTGGATCCACAGCCATTGGTGTCCAGAGTAGCGAGGGCGTCGTTTTGGCGGTGGAGAAACGAATCAGCTCAACACTAATGGAGCCCAATAGCATGGAGAAAATTTCAAAAATTGATACACATATTGGTATGATGTTTATGTTATTTTTTATTTCTGTATTTATATATTTATATATATATATATATATATTATAGGGTTAGACCGAGCCGGGAAAACGAGAAGAGAATTAATCCACAGATAGCAGGGGTCTGGGGGCGGCAGCCCCCAGGAAAAAATGGAGATTTTTGAAATTTTTAAGCAGAATTTAGTCAACTGGAGACGTATCAGAAATATTTTCCGACAGGAAAAATAAAACAAAAGATGGGAACATCATAGACAGTATATTACACAAATAAGTTCAGCAGAATGTACTCTTGCAGACATGCATTGGCTTTGATAAAAGATAATATCAACGAATAAGCCACAAAGTTGCAGGGGTCTGGAGGTGGCAGCCCCCAGAAGAAAATGAGAATTTTTTGAATTTCAGGCCAAATTTGGTCAATTGGAGACCTATCAGAAATTTTTGCGGCCGGGCGATAAAAACCATACGGGGCACCCTTGTTAGACAGTTTCTTCAGGTTCGACCAAAAGAGGGGTCACGACCCCCGCAACCGCCCCCCCCCCCCCCGACTACGCGCTTGGCAGTGCAGGACATACCCCTAAATGTTTGCTACTTCTGGTGGCAAACTGCAAATTGTGCGAAAATGCAATAAAAATTCATCAATTTTTATATCGATAGCTACATAATGACGTCGACAAAAGGATGAAACTTGAAAGTACAGGAAAACCAGTAAATCTGAATTTATTGTAGAATTAGCCAGTAACATTTTTTCGGATAAAATTCAGAGTCTCTGAATTCTGGGTGAAATTATCTGAACTTTGCCTGAATTATTCTGAAACTAAATAAATCTGAAACTGAAAAATGCGTAACTGAAAAAATTTTACAGAAAATTCAGATTCCTGTGAAGGGCCAGATTTATTTTGACGTCCATTTTCGCCACGAAGCCGGCTTTTACCAACAATATTACTAAATGTATTTATACTTTAAATTTTTTCACTTTTACTATATCTGAACAAACATGGAATATTGCTTATTTTCCCACCGCTTTTTAAGGTATTTTGTGCAACGGGCACCCGAGTGAAAAATTGAAAATTTACTAAGCATTTGGATATTGCAATGCGAACAGCAAATTTATTAAAAATGTCGTTTTTGCAATGATATAAATGTAACACAAAACAGTATATATATTAGGCACACAAATTGCGCCTGATACACACATATTCTTACATGAAGTAATTCCAATAAAAAAATGGGTAGAGCGGCCGCCCTCCCCCCGAGATATACCGGTATGAGAGAGCGGTTTGAGATATACCGGTATGAGAGAGCGGTTTATTAACGAAAAAACACAAAAACCGTATATACAGCTCTAGCTTTTTGGATTCTGGGAAGAGTTTTTAAACTTTCGAAAGTTAGTTCTTGAAAATTCACCACTGTCTCAGCTCTCGGCCTGGCTCGGCAAAATTGCCGAGCCAAAGGCAATTTGCCGAACCGAGCCGTGCCGAGCCGAGCCAGCGGTCTATCCCTAATATGTTATATATAATTTATATATTATTCTAAAGATTGTAAAGTGAAACTGTAAAAATATGTAGGATTATATAATACATATATCCTGTATTATGCAGTGATGTGTGGTAAATGTAAGTAAATAAAATGGAATAGACTGACGTAATTCTGTATTTTGCGACTTTCATAAATGGTTTGTTTCTATTCTAGGATGTGCGACCAGTGGCTTGATTGGCGATAGTAGAACTTTGGTAGAACGTGCACGCCAAGAAGCACAGGTTGGACTTTCTCAAAAATGCTATTTTCTTCTAGCCAGAGATCCACTGGAGCAATCGGCCAGGGGGGTGGTCCTGGTTTTTTATTTCCTGCGATAGCCGGAAAAATTATGCACTTCCTGTTTTTGAAAAACTAATTTTTTGGCTGGAGCCGAAAAATTTGTGCGATTTCTCCGTTTTTTTTTTCAATTTTGGTGCACTTTTTGGCGATCAGAGGGACGGTGCCTAATGTCTGAGGGGGGGGGTGGATACCCCCTTACCCCGTATGTGCATATATGGCTTACACTTGTAACGACGATCCTTTTTTATCGATATGCGTGAACGTGATCTTTGGCGTTTCATGCCAACGCAGTCTTGATTTTTCTCTAGCCAATTTAGGCCAGTTGTAACTTGTAATGTGTCCTGTAGACTCTTTTGTGAAAATATCACGAAAGTACCCCAAAAATAGCTTAAATTGGCACTATTAAAGACAATATTATACTAATTTATTAGAAAATATATCTTTATAAAGTATTGCAATATATCCTGCAATAATGCTATTTATTTTGGCATGTGGAAACTTTAAACAAACCTAACTCAAGTGTTACTGTTCCCGTCAATATATATTATATACTGGATACGGGATGGCTATAAAAATTCCCGACTCTCGGTATGTCAATGTTTGCTGCGAGTGGGGGTTTTTACTGTCGGAGACAAGCCCTTGAAGCATCAAATTGGCCACTGTGAGAGTGAGTGGAATGCATAAAGGCAGTCTAACGTTAGGCGTTCTATTCCAGTATTTAATAACATCGTAACGAGGTAATATACACGTATTATATAGATCAGAATGTTGTCTGTAGACTGCGTTTAGCAAGACAGGAACAGCTAAGACTGCCTTTATGCATTCCACTGTTGGTAGTCATATTCTGAGTCTAAGACTCGATTCATACTTGCAGTGTTGTATGTCCGTTTGGCGGGCAGAATTACAAAATTATCAAGCCACAATCTGATCTTGCCCACTATTAGAGGTTTGATAATTTCATAATTTTGTTGGCTGAATGGACATATATGTATATAGGGCTGTAAGTATGAAATGAATCGACCCTAATTCGAACCAATGTATGTCTAGAATCACTGGTTCTTCTATGGTGAGCGCATGTCTGTGGAGGGCGTGGTGCAGGCGGTGTCCAACCATGCGCTGGAGTTTGGCGACGACGACGCCAAGGCAGCCATGAGTCGCCCGTTCGGCGTGGCCCTGCTGATGGCCGGCTGTGACAGCGGAGGCGCACGATTGTGAGTTGGAAGGTCGAGGACTTGGTGTTGTTCGTTGACAATATTCCGACAGGTTTAGCACTAATAGTCTAAGCTAAACCTATTATAGTCTTATAGGTACCCCTCCTTTATTTGGTCCTGAGTCCCCCATTTCAAATGGAGTGCCCCAAAATTTTTTTCCGAAAGGACTTTTTAGGCTATATACAACAAATCTGAGCAAAATCGTTTGAATTGATATTAAAAACCAAGTTGGGGGATCCAAACAAAATGGCAAACAAATTTTATGAAATTGAACGTATGTGAGGAATTTTAGTAACTTGTTCAAGAATGTTCCAGCGAGGGGTGGTTAATCTCCCCTAACTCCCTGTCTTGTCTTATTTGCCTGCAGATTTACCATGGACCCGAGCGGCACGTACATCGAGTGCCAGGCCAAGGCCATTGGCGCAGCTTCTGAAGGCGCACAGCAGTCCCTCAAGGAACAGTATCATACGGTATTTATTGATACACTAATCATTTAATTAATTAAAATTAAATTAATCATTGATCAGTTCAGTATTAAATGTTTCAGTAACAAGTATTTTTGATGGACCATAACTTTTCTAATATTTTTTCCTTGTGATCAAGCCTTTTATAATCTTATATGTGCACGATGGACACCACAATTGTTTTAGTCCAAGAAAGTTTGACAGAGCTGTGAGTGTGTGGCAGTTTGTTTTTACATTTTTGACATATCGACAGTGTTTGCCAAACCGTTTATCTATTAATTAATTAATTTTTATCAAGTAACCTGTTTGAATCTGTTTTGGTTTCACTGAATTGTGTCCTAAAAAACTTTAGTACAATATTTTGCGCCAAAATAGTAATTTGTAAGCGTTATTTTACATTCAACGTAAAATGGACTACAATGGGAGTTTTAACTTCTCTATAGATGATTCGGGGTTTATTCAATCTTCACCTTCTTGAATTTAGACATAATATTTTAGAATGAGCTCGAAATTGGTGATCACTGATCCAACATGTAATTGAAACATTTAATGGTGACCTAGTTTTTTAACGTCTTGGTTTTTAGGCAATAACTTTGGATGAAGCTATGAAGAAATCTTTGGTGATTCTGAAGCAAGTCATGGAAGAAAAACTTAGTGCGGCCAATATTGAGGTATATAATTGCATAGAGAGATGGTTAGATTTTTTGTGTTACGCACTTTAAGTGATACGCTTGCGTGATTGTACACAATATGTTCTAGTTCTCGTTTTTCATTGTAAATTATTTAGTATTACATTATATATTACATTATTTTTATTATAAAGTTAAGGGCCGATTCAGACGTACATTATGCGTTTAACCGTTCAACATTAGAACATCAACAATAGAAAGCCTATTTTGCTATTTTACATTTCAGGTTGCTAAAATTACCCCTAAGGATGGCTATCATTTGCTATCCAAAGAAGAACTAGAAGAAGTTGTGCGAACTCTGTAATTTTTGTTTTTTATTTGCTTGTGTCTGTTATATGCAGTTATATAGTTCGTTTTGCTATTTGCGGACCGATTTGTGCATTTGTGTGAAACAATTCCAAAATGCTCTGATTGCTGGATATGAAGTATTACTACAATCCACCCATGTGTGACAACGCAACTTGTTGAACCTCGCTATCGGTTGCTGGTTCCTGAACACCACTAAATTGTCTTGATTTCAGTGAAAAATAAAGCAGCCGAAGTATTACTCCCACAGTCAAGTTCTGCAATCTTGTAGGTTGTATCAAGAGTACGTAATATTCAAGAATAGGCCACTCTTCTTTCGTAGGATTAAAAGACTGATCGGCCGTGGACGGTACTTAGAAAAAATTAGGTGCTTGACACATCCAATTGTTGGGGCAAGGTAAGTAGGGCAGGGCTGGAATAGTTCCATTTGAAATCTAGTCGTTTTTACGATGATAGGTCCCTTAAAACAGTTTGAGTCAGAAAATTGGGACGAAAGCTAGGGTTTTTTTGAAAGCAAAGGAGTCTGACATATTATAGAAAACGCTTTTAATCATAGCTTTGTATGTGTGCTGAAAAATATAGGAGAAAACACTAAAGCAAAGCGCTCTGGTGGACGAAGTGGTTGTGTGGTCCTATTTTTGCTCTGATCGTAAGTATTGGTATGTACTTCCCCAGTCACCTGTGGGTGTAAAGCGGCTCTTTCGAATTGATAATATTTCTGCCAATTAGTCAGAGTAGCAGAATGGCGTACTCGCTTTTTTTCAATTAACGTACGGCGTAACGTTTTACAAGTATATTATAATATGTTTAATGCTATTACATCAGTAAACGTTAATTATTCACAGCCTTGTGTATGTTACGCTGACTACATGTGTTTAGTATGTTAGTTTCCTTAATGTGTAGGTTTTTAACGCTATTTTGCGTTTGGGTCCATTAATTATGAACATTTTAACCTCCACAGTCAAAGCTTGCTGCTGATTGACACACAAAGTTACATTATCCTATACCTAAAAACTTTGAGCTACTTTAACTTGCACTATTGATGTCTTAAAATAGAAACCCTTAAACTGGGTCGACGTCGCTTTGATATTTATATTAAATGAAGATTGAAATATTGTCTGTTTATACAGTTTAACATGCGCAAATTGATTTGATCGTTTCCTGTGTTGTCATGCCCTTGGGTAAGCAACTTTATGCGAGCGATCAGGATTCACCCATCCTCCTGGTCAAGACTACCGGTTACCGTAGTTACTAATGACCGGTTTTTTGCAAAAGACCTGTAGACGTTATGGTTATAGACCTGTGTGTGTAGACGAACTACCGCATATAGTGACTACACTCGAGTACATAATAGTGTCCCACTCTATATTATAGAAGAAGAGTGAGACACTCTCCTTCCTGCCTGTGCTCAGCGCAGCCTGATGCGCTCGTCGTTTTCAGGCCACATGTTGCCATTTTGTGCAGCATGTGGCTGCCCAATCAGCGCGTAGATTCCCTGCGTAACACGCTTTAGTATATACAACAGAGAAGCCAAATTAGAACCACCTACAATACGAGAATCCAACTATTGACACTTGGCCGTAATTTTCTAAACAAAGACTAAATCAAATAGCTCAAAATTTAACTCTGACCACAACGAATAGTGAATACAGGTTTTACACTAATTTTTACCGTACTTATGAGGCTTTTTGGACAGAGAGTTTGTATTTGGTGCATAATAGGAGCCAGGGCTTAAAGTGAACCGGGCATGTCCGTAATTGTACCAGTCTCCTGTTCTCGGCGAAAACAAGTGAACGTGCTTCTTTTGCAAACATTTTTCTGTTGCAAAATATAGGCATGAACTGTGGCGGTACAAAAATTTTCGAAAAACGGTTTCGTACAGTCTGAGAAAATGAGTCTAGAAATGAAGCATTTAATAGACATTCTAAAACTACTGCTGCAGCGTAATTATGAATCTTCGTATTAATGTTTGATGAAACCAGTTCATACAAGCGTAATTGCGAAGCGGGCAACATTATTTTAACTGTTTGTTTAAAACTTACTGTTTACCAATACATTTTATATGCGATTTAGGAGCCCTATTTTGCATCAGATAGATTGTCCTATATAATGCCCGAAAGTGAACCATTTTTTTGGGTAATGAAAGTGATACAAAATTAAAGAATGTTGTCTTATCGTTAATACTGTAGTTTCTCCAGTGCTAAACCTTTTCTTACCAGCGAAGACCTTATTGAAATGGATGCTGTATAAGTTTAATTTGATCTCTATTTCTTCGGTTCAAATTAGGGCAATTGGTGCACATTAGTGACCGGGGTGATGCACATTGGGCCAAAATTTCAAAAATAAGGGCTTCAAAGAAATCGCTTCAAAAATTTTCCAAGTGCAATATCAATGTAAATATTTGAGTTCTGCGAAAATTTTCGGTCACATTCCCATGTATCACGACTTTTACTAGCCCCCGAAGATAGAGATAGCGGCTAGCTTGTATTTCACCCCTCGTTACCTTGACAGACTAGTTTTGCACCTTTATACCTCCCTCACATAAAATTAGCGGCAAGACTTTATTTTCACCCCTCGTTATCCTGATAGACTACATATCTTTGAATCTTTACACCCCCTCAGCAAGAGTTAGCGGCACCTTCATTTACAGCCCTTAAGATCTAGACAGGCGTGGGCGGTTTGGGTTCCAGAAGGCATCCTCAGTTTCCTCACCCCCCCCCAGACAGGTGCTTCACACCTCCCCCCGCCCTGCTGCTGACTGCAAAGGGCCTGTGTACGTCTGTCGTACAAGTGATAAAGTACTTATAAAAACATGTCTAATACATCGATAGGTACTCTTGGTTACTTTAAAATTCAACGAATCACCCGGCGACCCGACCGGGGCTGTCTACTTGGCTACTAATCTGCCAAGCCCGCGCTGTCAATCGGCTATTAGCGCTATAGCCGCGTTTTGACTAGGGATAGCCGGTATAGCCGGGCTATAGCTCGGCTATAGCCATTTCACAGAATTGATGAGCCCGCGCTGTCAATCGGCGGGTTGCACTCTGTGTAAAAGTCGCACAAATGCACAGGATTTTTAGCCCCCCCCCCTTACCAGTGCGCGCGGCTATTGCTTCCACCCCCCTCTGTCATTTAAAGCGACGGAGGGCATGCAAAACACTTCCTAATAAAACCAAGGGCCCCCCCTTACGTATGGCTCTGACAGCTAATACCCCCACCCATCTGCTAAGATGGCGCAAAAGGATCGCGCAAGGGCCGCGCAGGCACCGCGCAAGCTATCTTGCGCGAGGCCATCCAACTACCCCCACCCATCTACCACGATCGCGCAATAGGATCGCGCAAGGGCCGCGCAGGCATCGCGCAAACTATTTTGCGCGAGGCCATCCAACTACCCCCACCCATCTACCACGATCGCGCAATAGGATCGCGCAAGGGCCGCGCAGGCATCGCGCAAGCTATCTTGCGCGAGGCCATCTAACTACCCCCACCCATCTACCAAGATCGCGCAATAGGATCGCGCAAGGGCCGCGCAGGCATCGCGCAAGCTGTCTTGCGCGAGGCCATCCAACTACCCCCACCCATCTACCACGATCGCGCAAGGGCCGCGCATGCATCTCGCAAGCTATTTTGCGCGAGGCCATCCAACTACCCCCACCCATCTACCAAGATCGCGCAATAGGATCGCGCAAGGGCCGCGCAGGCATCGCGCATGCTATCGTGCGCGAAGTTGCAAATCTTAAGAAACAAAAAACAACGGTTCTGGGTGGATTCGAACCACCAACCTTCAGCTCGAAAGACCGACGCACTGCCACACTGTGCCACAGAACCCTGATAACATCAGTCGTTAATTTCGCTTGATAAAGTTTCGTGTCGTCCTGAAGTACAATAACAAAGTTTATCTTGGTAGCTTTTGACTGATTCTAACTATAGTCTTGCCCAAAAACAGGTTAAACATCCAAAACAGAATAGGAGTGTCATCTGGATTATTCACGTTTAGTATATAATGCGCTGTTTTGTCATTTGAACAGAAGTGTCTGTGGCTCAGGTGCTAGAGCAATTGCATCCCGTGCAATAGGTCGGTGGTTCGATACCGCCCAGACACTGTTCTTTTGCATTATTATTTATCCGCGAAGTCTTTTCTTCAAAATCGTGTCCTGTCTTGTAAACTAAATCCAAGATCCCGTACGTATTGGAGCACCATAGCTACAGGTACGGAGAAATTCGGTTAGTGCGCGACACCTACCGAATGTAAACAAAGCACATGCCAGCATGTCTGGCCTGGCAGGAAGTACAATATGGAGAATGGAAAGCGGCGCGCAGTTTTCACTGCGCGCGCCCTTGCGCGATCTTGCGCGTCGCGCAATGGAAGTCTGCGCGGCTCTGTGCAACTTACACAGAGCTCGAACCCAATCGGCTATTAGCGCTATAGCCGTGTTTTGACTAGGAATAGCCGGTATAGCCGGGCTATAGCTCGGCTATAGCCATTTCACAGAAGTGATGAGCCCGCGCTGTCAATCGGCTATTAGCGCTATAGCCGCGTTTTGACTAGGAATAGCCGGTATAGCCGGGCTATAGCTCGGCTATAGCCATTTCACAGAAGTGATGAGCCCGCGCTGTCAATCGGCTATTAGCGCTATAGCCGCGTTTTGACCAGAAATAGCCGTTGTAGCCGGGCTATAGCTCGGCTATAGCCATTTCACAGAATTGATGATCCCGCGCTGTCAATCGGCTATTAGCGCTATAGCCGTGTTTTGACTAGAAAATAGCCGTTAATGACCGGCTATAGCTCGGCTATAGCTCGGCTATTGCCGGCTTAGAATGGTGTTCCAGCATGAAAGCTACAGATTGAAAAAAGTTGTGTGGCCTGGTCAGAATCAAACTGCCAACCAATCGGTTACCAGTTCAACTGCTTCCTATTGAGCTACAGGCCACCTGAAAGCCTATCAATAAACTATCTTTATATCATACCTGTCTTGAAAAAAACAGTGCAATAACTAACGTCAATAACTACATGCACGCTGCTAGATTCACAGCGTGCATCTACTATCTAGTTATTGCACTGCTGTAGGCGTGCTTCTTAGTTATTGACTTATTGCACTGTATTTTTCAAAACAGATATAACATAAGTATGTTATATCCCTTTGTAGTGTGCCCTCAGCACCTACATATTCGCACTAACACATGAAGCCCGCGTGCATAAACTCGTGCGCTGCGTGCACTCGTTCATGCACTTGGCGCTTCACGTTACAGTGCGTATAAATTACTGAGTGCACGCTACATCGTGCTATAACTTACACATATAAGTAGATCAATTACACAGTTCAGTGTCATGCTAAAGAGTTACAGGTGACGTCAGAACATGGTCCCTATGTGTAAAACAATTATTTTTTGCCACGGGGTGTCCCCCCCTTTTTCTATAATTCAATTATTGCTCAATCCTACCTACATTTTTACTGTGCCCCATTGGAGCAAGTTTTCGTCATTCGTTCAAAACCTGCAGTTATTGCCAATATTCTAGATGACTTGGTGGCTTAGCGACAGTGTAAGGCTTCACTTGGGAGACCCTGCCTTACTCCCTTATTCACACTTCACTTACCTTTTAACATCACACATTTATGAATACACGCTCATAGTATTTTAACATTATATACGTACTTGACATTTCTTCTGTGTGTAGACGCTTAGTCAGACTGTGTTGTACAGTAGCCGGCAGGATTATTAGTCAGTGTGAGGTGGTGCGCTAGGCCTGTGCGGCAGTGCTTTTGTTACGGCTGTTCGTGTATTACTTTTCATAACGGTATTCAGCCCAAATGGCCTGTTCTGCTTTTCATTAAATACGTTATTTTTATTAGTTGTGTACGCGCTCGTTGTTGGGCAGTTTTGGCTTAGAAGCCCTGCCGTGTCTCTCTGGTGTGTTCTTTGGCAGTATCGGCCAAGAGAGCCCTGCCTATTCTGCGTTCCGTATGCGCCGTGGTCTGCCTAATCGCTGCTCGCTACCCCCCGCTATATCGGGAGGCCTCTTCAGGCTGTAGCAGGCGATATTGCTTTGTGTGCTGCGTCTACTGCGCCTTGCCCCGTAGAGTAGGTAAGCCCCTTTCCCGTCGGTGTCCGGCAACCCCGGCCCGCACGGAAGACCCCGCTCATCATACCTGGAAGCCCCGCTGGCGGTTTGGTTAAGGCTAAGGGCGAGGGATGACTCTCCCCTAAAGCTGGGACCTGCCGTTCCCGCTTGGGCCATTCGTAGGTGCGGCAACGACCCGCCTTGCAACAGAGTGTACGCTTGATAACCATAAGGTTGGTGGTTTGATTCCACTACAAAGTCAGCTTCATTTTGTATTTTTCGTTTTGGACGTTGGAAAAATCGCCAATGCTGGCAGGAGCTATAGCCGGCTATTTCAGACCAAGCAGTGTATTTGTAACGGCTATTTGCGGCTATAGCTAAATCGCCACTTCTAGGGGGTTCATACTTGATTTCAAAAATAGCCATAGTCTGGCTATAGCCACGTTTCTTCAGTAAAAACTTGGCAATTTGAAAATCGCCGAAATAGCCGCGGCGAGCTATATCTGTGGCGAATCAGCACAAGTGGAAAACTAGCCACTGCTGGCAGCAGCTATAGCCGGCTATTTCAGACAAAACACTGTATTTGAAACGGCTATTGGCGGCTATAGCCGAATCGCCACTTCTGGGGGTTCCCTACTTGATTTCAAAAATAGCCATAGGCTGGCTATAGCCACGTTTCTTCAGTAAAAACTTGGCAATTTGAAAATTGCCAAAATAGCCACGGCGAGCTATAGCCGCGGCGAAACAGTCTAATCGGCAATATATGCTAAAAATTGCCACAGCTATTGACGGCTATTTTAGACAAGTCCGTGTATAATAATTGGCTATAGCCGAATCGCCGTTTCTCCTAAAACCGTGATACATGGGAAACTTACCAAATTTTCGAGTCCGTTGATGTAAAGAACATACTTACTTTCCGCTGAATTTTTAATATTATTTATGGTTTTCTCAAAAGTGGACAAGGCCCTTGTCCGCTTGGACAACACAAATTTTGCAAGAGAAAAACTTTATTTAAGTAGTGCACACAACTTCTTCAGTAGGTAAAATTTGCTCAAACCATGGTCAATTATACTGCTTAACTCTTTCTATCATGTGGTGCAGTTTTGTAGCCGTGACTTAATTACAGCGAAAGTTACATGCAAGTAAACATGCTACTGGACACTGGTGCATATTAGGACTGGTTCACATTTAACTTCTCTACTATAATCGCTGATGCGTTGATAAGCATTAAGATAGAGATAAAAGGTTATTAACTCAGTTTTAATGGTGTATTCCACTTCTGCCGAACCGGATGTCAAAACTCGAGAGTGGAATTGTGCCTACTTTAATCTGGCAAAACTCAGAAGTGGACTTCTGCCGACAATATAGTCTGAGCAAAACTCAAAAGTGGACTTCTGCCTAAAATTAATTCTAGCGCACCTTAAGGGCGAAATAATTAAAAAGCGAGCTAATTATTGGCCCACTAGAAGAATTTGCAGTGCTCCATTGTAAGTTTACAAAAAAGTTGTACTGTTTAGAATGTTAAATTTGTATCAGTATTAGGTAACTTTTGACAGTTTACGTTTTACAAATATGTATGACCCTACACCACACATGCCGACTGTGTTGCCTGTCGACTCCCAAATAATACCTAGGTCTTTTGTAATTATGTAAGGTCAATAAATAAATAAATAAAGGACAATTAAATCTGTTTAACTTGTACCTGTCCTACGCAATCCGAATTTTTTAACTATATGAATAATTTCAGTATTTACAAATTACGAATTAACTGCACATTAACGCACACATAATTCGACAAATGAATTTTGCTCATTTTAGTCAGGAGTACATGTCGGAGTATTTTTAGGCAGAAATTCACTTTTCAGTTTCAAAAAAATTAATTTTAGGCAGAAACTCACTTTTGAGTTTTGCACAGATTAATTTTCGGCAGAGGTCCACTTTTGAGTTTGGCACAGGTTAATTTGGATAGTAATTTTTTGTACGTGCCAAATTACTTCTATTTGCCTCCCTCACTAATATTACAGAGTACTTGCAATTTCCTCCCTAGTGACCTTTACTGTAATGTAAATACGTCTGGCTTATGACCAACACACACACTTAGTGACCTTAAGGGGAGTTACCTGTATAAGTGAAAATTTTAGGTTCTCCGATTCGCTTCAAATTTTAGAATTTGAAGTTAGAGTTATTTGAAGTTAGAGTATGAATTAGAGTTAATTTATTCTTAGTATTAATTTGAATTAGAATTATTATAACTAAAATTGAATTTAAATAATAAATTTAATGTTGAATTTGACATAATTCGAACTATGCGAAAGTCGATCAATCGCAAACTAATGTAGGGCTGTTTTAGAAATTTGTTACATTTTTGTCGAGCATATGAAAGTCGAGAGAATGAAAATACGCCGTTTTAACACACCATATCACACAAATACAGGGGGCATAGTAAAAATATAATCTTTAAACGGTGGTTTAAATTGAGAATTCGAGTAATTAATGTTTGAGTGAGAGTGAGTGAGTATGCATCATCTTCCGTATAGGAACACCCACTTTAAACTCAGGCTGGAAATTTAGTTTAAACTAAATTTGCGTCTAGCCCAAAACGCATCATATTCCGTATACCCACACCCTTTGTTTCCAATTAGTTTAAAGGTTTAGAGGTGGTATTTCTTGGTATTGGCGCCAGTAATTAAACAGGTGTCCGAACGTAATGAATGGTCAAAAATGAATGAATAGCCACAAATGGTGCCGAAACTTAAGGACCCACCACGATGATGTATTCCTAAATTCTTAAAATTTGGGCAAAATTTAAAAGAATGGCCTTTTTTGCGAAAATTTTGCAAATTATAGGGTATTTTTGGTCGACCCGGGGAGGAGGGTCCCCAAAATTTGGGCGGAGAGGCCCCCCCCCAAAAAAAATTTGACCCCGTTACATGTTTGAAATGCCAAAGCCGCCTGATGATACCGGTGGCTGGGTCGAAACAGTTTAAACTAATTGGAACCAAGGGGTGTGCGTATGCGGAATATGATGCATTTTGGGCTAGACGCAAATTTAGTTTAAACTAAATTTCCAGCCTGAGTTTAAAGTGGGTGTTCCTATACGGAAGATGATGCATACTCACTCACTCTCACTCAGTGCAGGGTGTGCGTATACGGAAGAATTACCTGGTAACACTTGAGTCGCATTGTTTGATATTTGTTTATACTTTCTTTTATAGTTTAAATTACTTTAATTTTAACAATATTGTGCGGACACGTTATCAGCCGTGTACATTAATTGAGTAAAGACTTACAAAGGTCACACAAAGGTCACTAGGGAGGAATTTGCAAGTACTTTCTAATATTAATGAGGGAGGTAAATGGCAGTACTCTGGCAGGTACAAATAATAATTTTCCATCAATTTTTGGTAGTAGTCCACTTTTGCGTTTTTCTTTGTAGGCAGATTTCCACTTTCGAGTTTTGCTAATTAAATAGCGGCAAAATAAAAGAGTCGGCAGAAGTGGAATCGGCATAAGTGCACTAAACCGTTTTAATATATACGTAATTTTAGGAGCGAAAACATCACAACAGGTTTGCAAATAGCTTTGTGGACATTTAGACAAACTTTCAGCGATTTTGAATAAGAAACTTTTGTGATAGGTACAAACTTTTCTCAATGTCTTGAAAGTTTCTCAAATATTTTCGCTGAAAGTTTGTCAAAATGTCCACAAAGGTATATATTTACAAACCTTTTGTGATCTCTTCGCACATAGATTATGCATTAAAAAAGTTATTAACCTTTTATCCCTATCTTAAAGCTTATCAGCTTATCAGCGATCAGCTTATCAGCGATTATATACCCACTAAAGTGTGTTACGCAGAGAATCTACGCGCTAATTGGCCAGCCACTGTTGCACAAAATGTCCACATGTAAACAACACGACAGTTGAACAGGCTTCCTACGACCTTTGCATATCTATAGTTGATTAGTAGATCTGTTTGGTTTACGAAAATACGTCTAGCTCTAGTGAATGAGTATCATCTCTGTGTAGATACATTAATAATAATTATTATTCCGCCTAAAGGCGGAATTATTAGAATCATAAAGTTCTATGAATTACGTGCAAGGCAATTTGGTACGTATATATTGCCATATGCTTATCACTATGCTAGTTTATAGACGCAAGCGTGTTCCAACCGTAGGGGGCATGACTGCTATGAAGAAGTACAGAAAGCAAGCTGAACTCCCAAACTAGTTACAGTAATGGGATCAACCCATAGAAACCATAGGTAAGTTTGATAATAATAAACTGCTGCCCCCACTTGGTTTGGAATTGTTTAGTTTTGCTGCATGTGTCCCCCCCTTGGCTAAAAGTTTGTTTTGTCTGGCAACAATCTGATTGGCCGTTGGCATTTAGCCACAGCCAATCAGCGTTTAATAGTAAATACAAAACACAAACATTTGATTCTTCGACGTAAAAATGAAGCACATACTCTACGTGGATTTGATTTTACAGAGACATACATTGGACATATAATCAATAAACAGTTTGTTTTAATTTAAAGCGAAGTTTTGAAAATTTTAATTAAATGGCACTTTTGTAGCAGTGGCTAATTCAAGGTTGTCAGACTTGGAAAGTGATTGGTGCAGTTGTTAGTGCGGTTGGCTGGGAAACTTTAGGTGGCCGGCTCGATTCTCAGTCATGCATTACCTATGCATCTGAGTTTCGCTAAAATTTTACATTTAATAATTTTAGTTTGCTGACTACCAATATACCTCTCTACGCAGGAAGTTTACTCCTTTTAGGAGTCTACTTGTTGTATTATTTGTATATTACAGATCTCGTCAGGGATCAGAAGCCTCACAGGTTTTGTGCTTATCTCGTCTTTCTACGCCTGGCCTATCTTTAATACATGCTCGTTCACGAGAGATATGTAGACATTCCAGATTGGGTTATATTTTTATTTGAAGTAGTATGAGTGAAAGTAAAGTAATTTTTGTCACAAAGATTATTAATTATGAAACCTTATATTATTTAATATACATAAACGCAGACACACCTTGTTGCCTTCTAAGGTTCATTCATTACCTACCATAAGTTCATTATAAGTAATTATCAGTTAGGTAAACGCTAGAAGTAGTAGTTTACTACGATATAAACATTAGTATTTGTTTACTGACTTTATCATTTCATCACCATTCAATGACGTACTTCAGTCAGTTCCCAAGACACTAAAGGTAGATGAGCCGAAAGTCACTAGCACCAAACGCTTGAGGAAGTAGAACACAGCTATTGATTAGGGTAGCCCGTGTGGGTTATGCCACACACCTGACAGAACATACCGCAAGACTAACTTTAATTGTTTTAAAAGCTTATGATCCAGTATGTAGTAGAAATTGTTATGTAACGTTTCTGTGTTGTGTACTTTACGCAGTATTTCCATCGGACCCCTCTGGTTTTCTCTTGTAATATACTCTAACTTGTGAATTAAGTTCAATGGAATCGCACTAATTAATCATACAAATTTTGTTTGATGTGACATAAATGCTGATAAATTACAGCGCATTAAAGTTGATGTTGCAGGTGTCATGCTAATTTGTGCCTCAAGTTTTAGTTCAATATTACGATCTTTGATGTCGCTATAACTCTTCTCATGTAATAATTTCAGGCTTATAAGGGCTAATGAGTCTGGGTTTGATTTACTTGGTTGTTTTTGGCAGTTTGATTGATCCGGTCTTGCTAAAACTACTTTCTGTTTTTATACTTTAAATCTGTAGATTAATAACTATGAAGTATATATGTCTAACGCAAAATTTGCATTCTAACTTTACTCTTATCAGGGACTTACCGTCGTCTTGCTGTTAGGGTAGTAGATACGATTCAGATGATATCTGATGATGATCTATTCCAGATGATATATTATGATAGCCAAAAATTACAGAACCCTGAGACGAAACGGATGGTGTGCATTTGGGACTATTTGCTGTACTCTTGACTGTTGAAATTAGCTCTTTTTGTAATGAAGCCGCGTGTTTCATTTTCTCAAAGGGTCCAGCATTTTTTGCTCAAACTTTAGTTGTTCTTTGTCGATTTAGTGCCAAAACGTCGTCATCAGGTAACAAAAATGAGAATGAAATGCCTTCACCTGTCAGAAATAAGGATTGATTTACTGAGACACCAAAACGTGATAGTATCCAGACATTAGCGCTAATGCTACAGTGTCTGACGTCTGTATCTATAGAGAAAAGATTTTATTGGTATTTCTTTAATCCAGCCGTTAAATCGATCAATTGTAGTCAGTAGATAATTGCGATTATTGCAAGCAGGGGGTCTTTTGCTCAACTTTACAAGTCATACATTTGTAACTATTTTAAGTGCAAAATTGGGTAGGATATAATGACGAATGAATTTATAATGACGAATTCGTAACGATTCACCTGATTTTTCAGCTACCATTGTTACATTGTGAAGATTTGTAAAGTTGAGCAGCAGGCCCCAGATAATTTGCTTAAATAAATTTACATGCATAGTTTTAAAACAAGAGTTAGGTAGTTGGTCGATATAGTTGATATTGGAGTCTTTGTATGGCGGATAACTTTCAAACAAGCTCTTCTGCTGAGTGAAAAGTGGTTACATTGTGAGGTTTGAGTGTCAATATTCCACAGGAAATATAAAATGCGGCCATTATTTTTGGACAAAAAAGGTTTAAGCCCATCTCGCTGCTCACATTTACTGCTGAGTAGCTAAAAGCCTGTCTTAAGACAAAAGCTGATAAATTTTCAAAGTCAAAAGCTCATTTCAAAAAATTACACTAGTATTTTAAAAAGCTGATCTCACCGAGATTCGAACTCGGTTCCTTCGATTCAAAGTCGTGAACACTTACCACTGTACCACTGAGACCACAGTGTTCGGCTTTCGTTGACACTCCTCAGGCTGAGCGTCAACTTTGGGTGACATTATGAAGGTCACACACAAACAGAAGCATTATGTGAATGTTGACATATAATAAAAGATAGTGGCGATATGTACTAACATCAGAGAATAAAAATTTAATTTGTTGAATTATATTCCATGAGACGCCTGCATAACATTTTTAATCACCTGTTGTATTGATGATCATTCAGCGGTAAAATTTGTTTCATTATTGGGTGTAATCGATCCAAGTATATTACATGCATTTTTGAACGACATATATTAGCCCGGTTGGCTCAGATGGTAGTGCTGCGTGCATCTACAGAGCCTCTGATCAATGATCAGAATGTTGGTGGTTCGATTCCGCCCCGGAGCTGGATCTTTTGCATTCTACGGCATTTTCACAGCATAACAGTTCCGCCAATGATATGTGACAGAGCTGAGAGGTACCTGCCTTTCTAGTGTTAATTAACACTAGAAATTCGACCTACCCAGAATAAGGTAGGAATCTGAAAATCTGAATATAGTATATACGCGGCCCCTGAGGGGGCCGCGTAATAAAGGAAAGCTTTTAGCATTTTGCAGGCCAAGATTTTTTGCTAAAACTTTGCCTTTTGCCTTTTGAGCCTAATCACAACAGATACTTGTTAGGTACTTTCGTTTGTATAGGATTTCAAATGCGCACAATATTGCTCTTTTTTCAAAATTATTGCTTCCATATTTTTCTACAACATCATACAGACCTGAGAAAAATAAGCGAAAAAACGCAAAATGCAAAAAAGGCAATATTTCTTAAAATAAGGTGGCACTCAGGGGAACCGACTTTGGCGGTTAATTTTTTTCAGCGACATTTTCGACCATAATATCTTGAAGAGAAATTGTTCAGAATAAAAAAAGCTTTCATTTAATGTGCATATTACGCTAAAAAATTTTTCGAATTTTTTTGACCATTTTTGTACTCCTTGCGAAAACTTTTTTATCGTGATATAAATTAATTACTTATTTCACTAAAATGTGCGTTTTCTTTAGCTTTAAATTGATGCATTGAACATACAAATTTGTTGAAGCTTTTCTGAGCTATTTAGCCGCGAAAATAGCAATCCAAAAATGATGATAAAAAGCTGATAAATCTTCCAAAATGTCAAATTTTTGATTTATTTTCTTAAAAAATTGATTATGGCTTTTGGTAACTTTTTTAATGGAATTATGCATTACTAGGAAAGGTCGAATTTTTGAAAAAGTGAAACGTGTGGGCAAACCTCACATTTTTGCGTAGCGAAGTCGACTACTTTTTTGATCTGGCTTCCTGCTGCCGATTGGGATCGAGGTGAAATTTTACGCAATGAAAGAAAGAATGTAAATGCAGACGTCGAATTTTTTCGATTTTTAATTTTTGGCACTTTTTGTAGCCGCTCAAACACAGCTGATTTTCGAAAATCGATTTTTTGAAAAATCATTAATCGAACTCGAAAATCGAAGACTTTTGGGGTGGAATGCATAAAGGCAGTCTTAGCTCAGTCTTGCTAAACGCAGTCTAAGGGCAACGTTCTAACCTATGTAATACGTGTAGAATTTTTCGTTACGATGTTCTAAATTACTGAAATAGAACGCCTTAGACTGGTTTTAACGTAAGACTGCCTTTATGCATTCCACTCTTGACGTCTAGATTTTTTAAAGATCTTTCGATCGACACCAAGATCATCAAAATCGGTTGAGGTTTCGCCGAGCTAGGTCAAAAACAAAATTAGGGTGAATAGGAAATTTGACATGGTCATAAAATTTTACATAATTGCATTAAAGTGTTGAAGAGTACTGGAAATAGGTTTTTTTGGCCCATTTTGACATCCAATTAAAGTGGTATTGCTACTCATTGCATGAGTTTAGTTCCAAACATGACTTTTTGCTGAGCGCTACCTTAATTGTTTTCCTAGTCAGTAAACGTTTTGTGCAAAAAACTTACGTTTCGAACATTCGAATAGATTTTCACTAGCGTTAAATTTACCTATGTAGGTTTTCTTCTCACAACTCGTAGAACTGTGTAAAGTTTTCCTATACTGTGAATAATTCAAAAACTTAAGTGGGTCAAAATGTTCTGTAATTCTGAAGAAGAAGCACTTTCATTGAAAGATTTTGCTGTGGAAGTAGAAATTATTGTTTCAGAGGTATCTGAGGAGCAACGTCGTAAACTTCCTTGAGTAAATTGTTCGAATGGGTCTGCAATGTTTTACTCATAAACATATGTACATACGTCACCGAAGTTTTAATTACACAATGTTTGAACCAAACCGAAGCGTCTGTCAAGTCTAAGCACTGCAAATTGGTCTTATTTGGCGTTTAACTCTCGTAGCTTAAATTTGAGTCAGAAATTTTTAATCTTCAAGGCCCGAAATTTTCATCTCACTGATAGCTAATTTATGCTAACTGACGTAATATGAGAAAAACAAAATTTTTTAATCCCACAATAATTGTACAGTTTTCCCACTTGTTATAATCTCGCGCATTTTACCTCTAGACCTAGATCCGCTTAATGTCTTGTTGGAAAAACTTAATGAGCGTTAAAGATTAATAATTTCGGACAGTATTTAAATGAATCTGTTTGCTGGTTGAGGGTTGTCTAACAACAACTTTTGTACAATGTGATCTTGCCTTCGATTTGCACACAAGCATTTGGTTAAAATTAGCGTGTTCATTTCACAAAGTTGGTTTTATAAAACTACGGTTTTACGTACGTTTTCATATTATAAGCACATAGTTTCATTACAAAATATTGCCTGATTAGTTACGAATATCGTAGATTTTCTTTAACCATTAGCTCATGGAAATTTCTTAAAATGGATTAAACGGATTAGATTAAAATTTATTTGCTTATTTTATCTCGATGTTGAGCGTTGAGGTAAACTAAAAAAATTTTGTGCACAAGCGGGAGGTGGGATAAATAATTGCTATCGCAAATTTCGTATAAATTCATAAACGTTGTCATGAGCAGGGGTGGACGCGGGTCGTGGGTACCCGCGGGTTGGGTTGGGTTGGGTCGGAAAATTTTAGCCGTGTGTCGACCCGCGGGTACCCACTTCAGGCTGCGCGGGTCGAAAAAAAATTTTCTGACCCGCGGAAACTGGAACCTGAAGAAATTGTCGACAAGGGTCCCCCCTTGGTTTTTATAGCCCGGCCAAAAAAATTTCGGATACGTCTCCAATTGACAAAATTTGGTCTAAAATTTTAAAAAATTCTAAAATTTTTTTCTGGGGTTTTGCCCCCAGACCCCTGCAAACTCTGTGGCTTACTATTCCTTGTTATTAACTTTCATGAAAGCCTATATATGCTTGTCTACTAGAGTACATTATGCTGTATTAACTTGTGTAATATACTGTTTGATATGTAGTTCCCACCTTTTGTTTTTATTTTACCTGTCGGAAAATTTTTTGATTACGTCTCCAGTTGACCAAATTTGTCTGAAAATTTAAAAAACCTCCATTTTTTCTGACGGCTGCCGCCGCTAGACCCCCGCAACAGTTAGTTTAATTAATTTAAATGACCAAATTTACATTTTGTTATGTAAGCCACTTCGCCAATAAGTGTAAGAATAATTGGATTCTGGGGGCTGAGGCGCTCAGACCCCGCAATAGTGAGTTTAAACACAAGGGAGCAAAAAAGTGGACAAGGTGCGACCCCCCTTTTCAAAATCCTGGCTACACGCTTGTGTATAATGTACGTTATGGTTATAGAGTGGTGGGTCAAAGTGGGTCGCGGGTCGGGTTTTACGGCGCGGGTTGGGTCGCGGGTTACCCACGAGTCTAGAGCCGCGGGTTGGGTTGGGTCGCGGGTCGAAAATTTCGACCCGCGTCCACCCCTGGTCATGAGATATTGGCAAAACAAATTTTAATCTAATCCGTTTAATCCATTTTAGGAATTGACCCTCAGTTGTAATTTCAAACCTGCTGTCAGAAAGTCTGTGCTGAAATTTAAGCTCAGCTAAAACCATGATTCCAGAAAATTTACGAATTTCGTAACGAATCTACGAATCTTTTAATAAAATTATGTGCTAATCATATGAAAACGTACTTAAAAACATAGTTTCTTAAAACCACCTTTGCGATTTTCACCTCAATAGTTTGAGTTTAATTGCTTATATCACTACTCTTACTCTCACTACTTACTTACTTATTGTTTACTTACTTACTAAATTAGTTACTGACTCTTCGACACTGTTCCTAGTTGAGCGTGTTGCTCTTGCTATGTATGTAAATTATTTAAATAGGACATAGGTTTTCTGGAAAGTCTAAGCAGCACACAAACAAAGAAATCTGTTGACCATGCTTGTTTTGTGTGTTTTCACCATAGGTACCTACGTTTTTTACATACCATGTTTTTAACAAATTAATCACGTATGGTTGACCATCCCAGATCTCTGGCTAAGGATCCTCAACAGGTGTTTAACTTAAAGACAGTTCAAGTCGATTACATAATCGTATAAAATACACTTTTAACTTTGTCTTATGTATAATAATCTGTACACATTCATTTCAAACTATGCAGCAGGCAGTTTTATTCTCACTTTAGAATCTCATGCGCCTTGGCATAGGCATTGCAATACGCCTGCTGATGCGGCCTCGTTAAGAAATGGCCTTCTATGTTTTTACCAAGATCATCTTTTCGTCATTTCATTCTTTTTTGCATAAAAATGTGTAGATAACTTGAGCATTTCCTGGGACACCAGCGGAACTGCAAGGTTGCTCAGCGGAACTGAGAGGTTGCACATCAAAACCGAGAGGTTGCAAATCGAAACCCAGAGTTTGCACATTTGTAGGAACTGAGAAGTCGCACATAGAAACCCAGAGGTTGCACAGCGGAACTGAGAGGTTACATATGGAAACCCAGAGGTTGCACATCAAAACTGAGAGGCGACACACCTGTAAAAACCCGCGGCTACTAGACCTACTTTTTCCCATGCACATTATGATAGGAGTTACTTCTTAATGGCATTAACGACCCTTTGAGTCATCTTGACATTCATTTTGTTTCATAAATCTTTATGTTGCAGTGTTCTCAATGGTCAACAGTTTCGTTTCAAAAACTTTTCATTGTAGGAAAACTAATTAAAATCATTGTAATTATATACATACGTTCATCAGAAAACAACAAGAATTTTTCCATTTATCAAGACAAAAAGACTTATCTGCTTGAAATCTATTGTTTGAGTTAAAACACCTGTCATGTGCTTATCTTTTGTTCCACTTATTCAAATCTACAATGATAAAAGTCTGATTCATGAACTTCTTGAGATTCCTTTAGCACATTTAGTTGAAAGGGGATAAAAAAGTTTTCCTTTATTTGAGTTGAACTAAAAGAGAAAACAATGCAGTATGCACTACGATATTGCATTTACTACATTTTTTCACTAGCTTAACTAGGTAAATTCTTTCCGACACGGACACGTGTAAGCCAGGATATATGCTCAATTTTCTAATAATCTTTAACGTCCTGTCTCTTCATTGTGCTATGCTATGAAGTGACGTGCATAGGCATTCCACTTTTCTGACCTTGCAGACTCACTCATTCGGTAATGCTCACACCAACATAATGACACCTTGATTTGGGACGTATGCGGTTTTAAATCTACCCATTGAAGCATAATTTTTCACTAAATTCAACATTTTTGAGCTTATGTTATGTTTATCGCGTGTATGTATCGGGACTGCCAATTAGATTGCGCATATACAATAGATCGAACAACAATGGGATATTCACAATAAATCCCAGCTTAAATCATAATTAATAAGCACATAATAGTAATCCTATTTTATATACGTAAAATCTGCTTAGTCTAATGGATTGTAAACCCAACAATTTCAGGATTTGAAGCATTTAATGGCACTTTTTAACTGTTTGTCCGGATGTCAAAAACAGTTGCTTATGTGCACTGTGACAAATATTTAAATGGAAAGTGCTAAACTAAACGTCAGTAGATTTTGCACCCTTTCAATTTTTCTTGGAAACAACAGATCTCTTTGTGTGTCTGAGCGTAGGGTGGGATTCACAAAGCCCGTTTAAACGCAGTCTAAGACTTAGAGTGTCGCCGATGTTTAGCTCTAATCAGTCAGATCTGGGATTGTATTCTCAAAATTACCCATTGGTAAAGTCGCATTGTCAAAGAATGTCTAAACACTAAGATCAATATGATAGCTAAGGTTACCTTTAAGATTCAGGTCAAGAATATTTTTTATTGTTTTACAGTTAAAGATTATGATATACGCATTCTGCAAATCTTTAACCTCAGCGTTGTTTTAAACTTTAACTTTACTTTTAACCACAGAATTAACTTCACCTTAACTTCACCAGTAGGTAAAGAATTAAAAATAACCTAGCTTTGCCATGGGTAATTTTGAGAATACAGCCCCTGGGGTGAATCATAAACACAGTGAAACTTTGGACAAACCCACAGTAACAGTTAAGATACGCTGGAATGCCACAGAAACGGTAAATAATTACATTCTGAGTTTTTGAGACGACCTACAACACCAACGTTTATAAGCATAATCAAAGCTACCCTTGGAGAACCGCAATATATGTCTCTCCTAGTGCTCAAATTGTTCATATAAAAAAACTGAGCGAAAAACTCCACGCAATTAACCTACGCAACAGTAAAGGATAGGTCTGTAACTTGGTGCAGAGGTTTTAGGTTATTGTGTTCAATGAGCCAGCAAAATAAGTAACTATGGCGGCTAAGTTTTTTTGGTTTTTCCCGCCAGGAGCATTTCTAACAAATTCAACGTCACTGTGTGAGTGAATGTTGAAATCACCTGCGTTTTTGGTTAGGTAGCGTTCAGTTGCTTTTCTTATTTCACTTAGGTTTATGAATAAGCTTTGTATCAATAATAATGACATGTCTTTGTACCTTATTCTACGTGTCTCAGACATGAGGTGACAGATTCGAGCTGCAAGCTTGTTTCACTGACGTGACGTAGTGAAAGTTGTCAAAATTCGCCCTTTATCAATCGTTTAATAATTAAAATTTTGTCACATTATTGTCTTTACACTGGCATCTTTCGCACTAAGCTAGATAGGATGACAAAAATCATCAAACCGAGCGGAGGAGGACAAACATGAAATAATTGGGCGTGTTTACCAGCACTCTTCCCAGCGTGTTCTTTAAAATAAGATATATAAGCCAGTGATTAGTATCTCATAGCTTTAGCATCAGTATACTAAACTTGAAGTTAGGAATTCATTTAAGGGGGTAGTGTCGCGAAAGCAGTCAATTTTGCGCGACTATAAAACTTTTTCAGTGAAAGATAGGTCATTGTTCTTTATATATTCTAAAAATATGTTTTAAGGCAAATATTTTTGCCAAGTTTCAGAAAAATTGATGCAGCATACAGTTAGCAGTGAAGTCGCAAAGTCGGAAAAATAACGTTTTGAAAACCTATTCACGTTCGATAATTTCGTCACAATTAAAAAACTTTTCGTTTAGATTCTTTACACAAGGTTAAAGCACATGTGCTCTAGTTTATGCACACAAAATTTAGTGCAAATTGCTTGAGTCGTTGTGGAGTAATGCCTGTTTGAACTGTGAAACTGTGCGTAACCTCACAGGTACTCACAGCAATAATGATGAATTGTAAAAAAAATAGACACTTATTTTGAAATCAAAAGAAAAACGAACCTTTATTTTTCATTTTTCTTATTTGTTGCAAAAAATTGTGCGTCAAAACACTACATGTACTTCACAAGCTGTCCAATCTGATATCTGGCTAGATTTTTTGAACTTTTATGTCTCTATTGTGTGATGTCTGGCTCACAAATGGTGATTGGTTAAAAATATTGGTAGATATTGGTAGTCTAGTGTCTGGCAGTATTTATTTGACACCATATGGCATTTCAGTAGTTTCTCAGTGAACGTACAATTTCAAATCAAAAAGTTCTGATTTTGCAGCCTATGAGCAAAACTGCTTTGGCGACACTACCACCTTAAAGAAATTTTTTTATTTTTTAAATTTAGTTGGATTTAAAGAAGCTAATCTGAACATAGCAGTGTTCGACCACTTTCATATGTACGCTGAAAACGAATTTATATTGCACTTTGCTTTACTTAGCTTACTTACTTACTTTACTTACTTACTTATCTGCATACCACGTTCATAATGGCTCTTGTGAAAACAAAAACCTAGCTCAGCAGCCTTTTTTATCCACTGTTTTATGTTTTTTAGCGCCTTCCAACGTCAGTATGTTATATTATTTTTTATTACTTGCTGCTGCTTTATTGTCCCTCACTTGCGGAAGTGCTATTAAATCAAGGGAGGAAAATACACATTCGAAAAAAAGTAGCTTTCTTCCCGACGAATGTGTCCCCATGAAATGTGATTATAAATGCCTGGCAGTTACAGCTGAAACTAAATTTCTGGAATGCTGTTGGCTTACAAAATGTGGTTTTGACTATATTTCCACTCGATAACATTGATTGTTTATTTTGCCTTTGGCTTTAATAATAATAATAAAATTTTACAGGTCATATTAATGCAAATTTACTTATTATTGATGATAAAATAGCAACGGAAGGAGACTGCGGCTTAAGATTGGGTTATAAAGTTCTGTGGTGACAGTCGTTTGTTTGCAAACCAAAAATTTTTTGTAACGGTATTTTTAGTAGTTTTCTAAAACTAAATTGTACTATCTTCATTGTATGCAGGGTTATACATGTGGGGCACCTTATTTTCAGATCACAGTTTAGTTATTAATTTCTTGATTCACAACTTTTCTTTCATAATTATTCTCAGATAATTGTTTATTGAACTACATAGGTTCAGTTTTACGGCCTAAAATTGCTTTAAATTTGTACCCACACCTTACAGTTGCAGTTTCAGCTTTCCGGTTTACTTGTATTGTGTGCTATTATGTTTTGATCCGTCAATATTTGTCTGCTACTGCAAGACAGTACAAACAATTTTGCTATATCTGTCACAAGAATATAGTTTTCAAACTAGAAACAGTCATATTATTTCTTATTTGTGGTATGAAACTTACCTAATTTATGGCGCGTATTACAAACACTGGTATTTCGTGGCATTTGTGTGATATTTTCCGAAATGAAAGAAAAATGTTCGATTTTGACTTGTGATGACTGTATTATTTGGCCATGTCATTCCTACTATCGACTAGGACGAACGCCTAAGGCGCTAAGTTACTTAAGGGGGCGCTCCGGGAATCGGGGGTTACATAGAAAATTGGCAAAAAAGTTGGCAAATGTCAAACTTTACTACACATATATGTAGTATGGCACAAAGGAACACTGGAGGCAAAATTTCAAATCACGTGATCATGTCACGTGACTCCGAGAGCACCAAACGTGAGTGAATTTTCGGCAAACGATAACTCTGCTTATACTTTGCGTATAGTCACACTTTATATACCAAAATGTAGCTTATGTGCTTTTCTAGTTGAACATTATTTTGGTTTTTAGCTTTTATGTCGGATTTGGATAAAAAATGTCATTATGTGTTTTCGAAGTCGAACTCTGAGCAATAAAATTAATATAAAAAAATTTCTAAGCTTTATTTTAAAAAACTAAAAAATTGTTCAACTGCGCAGAGCCTAAGACTATACTTGTGCAAAATTTTGTAGAAAAATATTTTACCAGCATTTTATAATCGAATGCCGAAAAATTGGTTTTGTATTCACATAGCTTATATTTGAGTCTGCTGCTTCTGAAAATGGTTTCTTGTGCGATTTTTTTGCACAGAACGCAATAAAATTGTTTTAATTTTTCATTACGACTAATAAAATTTACGTATCGTCTGTTTGGAAAACCTCAAAAAGCGTTGATGCACTGGCTTACTTGCTGAATTTGTGTAAAAGTCGAATAATATCAGCAAATTGTCCCATTTTTTCAAAATTTTTTGCTATGGAGATATGCGCGTCAAAACATCAGAAATAGTATTTTGGGCAACTTTTCTTCAAGAATGATAGGTCATTTTGGCTGTTTTTAAAAAATATGGCCCAAATCCTTGATTCCCGGAGCGCCCCCTTAAAAGCAATCACAGTATCTGTAAAACACAACAACAGATGACGATTTTTTCAATTAAATGTGAGTCGAAAATCATGAAAATATCAGTTAATATTCGTAATGTAATAAGTATGGACACGAGTACACAATAGTGTCTCGCACTTATAGAAGAAGAGGGAGACATTCTACTTTCCAACTGTATAGTGCAGCAGGTGCGAAAAACGGTTGGCTTGTTTAAGTTTTTGTTAATTAGAAGCAAGCTTACACGTGCTCCAATTCGCAAGGCGGTGGCAATGACCGTCGATGCTGACATGGCCGCCTTCACGCTGACTAGAGCACATGTACAGGCGTTTAGCTAATCAAAAGAGCAGCTCGCCGCTGATTGGCTGTATACTTGTTTTACAAAACGTATTTCAAGTAGGCCGATTTCCACGAGCGTATCTTCTGTGCTCTATCATAAGCAAGCAGAAGAGTGCCTTACTCTTCTTCTATACGAGTGAGGCACTACCCTACTAGGTATGTATTCTTGGTATTCACATTCATAGGTATTCTGACTAATCGATTCACCGGGAAATAAAATTGACCTTGCCCGAAGGTTTACTATTTGAGTAGGCTTTATTTTTAATTGAAGCACATATTCATGTGGCAAGTTTCGCCGTACACACTATGTACGTTCCTGTTTCTACTATTTCAGTTAGATTATATCCACTTTTCAGTTCCTAAACCCAGGGCATTTATAGCCAGGACAGGAACGTAATTCTGTATCATGATTTATGCAATGGCACTAAATTGCGGAATCTGTCAATACTATGTAGTCTGATTGTTACACACATGGCAATAGCATATAATGACTAGATTTTTAGCCATAGGTATGGTGAACGTGCGCATTGTGGACTTTCGCATTGTCGACACTTCGTATTGGTGACAAAATTGATGAATTTAATATATATTTGCAAAAGGTAATAAAAGTTTCTCACATCTGCAGTAATCTACAATGTGTAGTCAGACATAATTCAGTCATAGTTGTTTATTAATTCTTTGGCAATGAACTAATGATAATTGTAAGAGGGGGGGACGGGAGCAGACCACTGTCTAGAATTGAAAAACCGGGTGGAGGGTCCCGAAAATTTAATTAAAAGTGTGTAAAAGTGGCACTTCTTTCAAAAATTTAGGATACTTTTGTTCGATCAGGAGGTTCCTAAAGTTAGACAGGAAAAGCTCCCCCCTTAAAATTTGGACCCCAGTCGCATGTATCAATATCATTGCGAGCGTGCATATGTGCACATTTAATGCGCCTGCTAGTCGGCCTGCTGTGTTTGTTTTAATCTCACAAGTCTTACTGTAGGTAACGCAGAAAATGTCAACGCGTTAGAAATATTAAACACAACTGAAATTTGTCGACAAAGCGAAGTGTCACCAAAGCGAAAGTCGCAAATAGGAGTGTACCCCATAGGTATAATGCCTAACTTGTAACACAAACCATGCTGCCTTGTGCAGCGTCCAAGTAATACAGTCACAGTTATTTACACAACGATACACCACCACCTTAACACAAACATTGCACCTCCAACTGAAGCTCCAGGAGTATCGCGTAGGAAGAATAGCTGGCCCGTACTGCTGCTAGAGTGGCTTTGCACCCCACTGCGTTGTCGGATACCAGGTACATACTTGCACATCCCTCTCGTTCACATATAATTGCTTTTGTTTGAGTATGCATCCTGGTGTTCTCTCGCGGGCTGTTTCTGCTTAAGTGGGCGAGGAAAGCCTGAATTTTACAGCAAGAATGCAATGACTATGAGGCTATGAGTGATGGTTAGAAAAGTTCCTTAACAGAGTTAATAGTATTACTATTTTAATAGGCAATTTTCACACAGCCAAATTAGTCTTAAAACTGCATACAGCTTTGT
The DNA here is from genome assembly GCA_030248245.1 of Trissonchulus sp. WLG1_4. Lineage (NCBI taxonomy): Eukaryota > Metazoa > Nematoda > Enoplea > Enoplida > Ironidae > Trissonchulus > Trissonchulus sp. WLG1_4. The sequence continues at coordinate 35,522 of JASANF010011659.1, read as the reverse complement.
AAATTCACATGTTACACTTCTCTTTCATTTGGTGAAATGGAACAGGATCTTTCATGGCTGCGTATTCCCAAATTTTTTCGCCATGTGGGCAACCGTGGATACAATTTGAATATTGAGCAAACGTATCACATAAAACATGCAGTCCAAACGCTGCAATCGTTTCTTTGAAGTCAAAGCTACATTTCCACACACAACGATGTACAGTTGCAGCTTCAAAAGCGTGTAATGACCCCAAAAGCAAGAGAAGGCAAGGAATTAAACTGGGGCTGTTTTCAAGATGCATTATGACAATTTAATGCAAAGCTTTGACCTGTGAAGAACAATAAATGGAAAGACGGTTTGCTCACATTACAAATATAAAAACAACATTTGCGACTAAACCTAAGTCGTAAGGTCGTAAGTCTGAATTAACTGATCGGTGGTAGTTAAAACTTGTAGCGGAGAGTTCATAATCGAGAATCAAGCAACAGTATGTTTCCAAACCTTTCACATAGTTGGAGTAAAAGCTTAAAAAAGCAAAGTAGTAACGAAAGCCTCATTTTAGACAAAATGAACGTATTTAATTTCCTTATGACAGAAACAACAAAGCTAATAGAAATTTTCAGTTTATGCATAAATGAGTAATTATATTTCATTATTATTATATTATGATTATTATTATCCTTTAATACAGACTAGTGCGTCTAGTTCAGACGAGTTCGACAACATACTTAAACTTCTCCGCAATTGAATATGTTGGGTCATTAGATTTTGTTGAACTTAAAAAATAGTTGAAACTGAAATGAACTGAGATTAGATTTGAGGGTACACCCTGATTGTGGGGGGATCCCTCCACGTTTCAGACCAATGGCTTGATTAGAGAAGGGGGTCCAGCCGCAGCTGAGGCCTATGCCTTCATTCGTGTAGGGGCAGGGGGTACACAGGTGTGGCTTTTTGGTGAGATATGTAAGGGTCGCAGCATGTCCTTGGCGGCCAAGTTTGGGTCTAAAAGAGTGGCATAGGTTACATACAGAAATTTAACGAAGAAACTTTACTACTTCTTCAAGGAAGACAAATAATTGAGAAAACCTTCTAAAGTATCTAAAACGGATGAATTATTTTAAGAACTATGATGCAAACTAACTAAACTAAACTCAGACATCACTGTTCTGAAAAAAACAAAAACCTGAAAAATAAAGTTAACTAGCAGAAAACAACATATAAGCGAAAGACTGAAAATACATACCTATAACTGCTAAACTGTACACATGTACCTAAAAAAAAATCAGGACAAAATCCACAAGAACAATGAACATGAACAAACACAATGGCGAACGTCGTTCAAACCGCTATATTTTGCTGACTTTGTAAACTCAACAAACAACAAATATTTTTTTAATTGTGAAAGATCAAAATAAGTCAGGAAAACTTCTATGGTCAAGAAGCAAAAATGTGAAAAAATATGTTAAACTATAGACTGAACAACGCTTGTAAAAATAAACAAGCAGGCCCCAAAAGGGGCAAGGTTCTTTTGTTGAGAGCAAAATCCATATTTGTCACCCACATTTCGCCAAATTCAGCTTCGACTTCGGTGTGCATTGCGATTCTTAATATTACATGCTGCAGTTGCTTAATTTGGTATCAGCGTTTTACATAAATACATACTGAGTTGCTGTAAAAACTTAAAAAATTGGCCAGAAACATGTACTAGTTGCCGAAACTACTTTTGATTTTAGAACTCAGTTCATTTTATTGACAAAAATTTTAATTAAAAACTTATTTTGCAGACAACAGTAGCTAACTACTTCTTTTGGAAAAAATGCAACTGTGGGGGTCGAACTCATGCCGTAAGACAATCATCTTGAACCATCCTCTTGAGATAGCGCCTTTGACCACTCGGCCACGCTACTTCTATTGCTGTGATGTTCAATTGTCCCTGCTTCTGGAAAGAAACATGATTAATATGCGCTCAATAAATATTCAAAATTGAGATTAATATTTTTTAATAATAATAAGCCTACCCTACACTAAATTTGCTTTAACTAACTGAAGAACTAGAGCTTATGCCACATTTTGAAGTTTGAAACTGGGAAACAGATAATAGTCTAGACAGTCACGTGAATTGCGTATGTATTTTGTCTGAAACATTACAATGCCAAAAAAATTTTAAAGAACAAAAATCAATCAAAATTACATGTTAAGATCACTGAAAAAGTGTTCTTTACAATTGGTTCGTTTAAAATTGGGAACAACGCCGTTTTCAAAAAAAAGAGCAGTCAGCTCCCATACTGACTTTACGTGTTAATCATATGCGCATAACAGCATGTAGCTGCTACTTTTACACTGCGCAGAGTTAATTTCAAAACAATAGTTCCTTCTCTAGAAGGAACAAAAATACAGAGATATATTACATAAGTGGAAAAAAAGTTGTCAGGAAGAATACTTGAAAGTTGAAAAACCGGAGAAAAGGCTTGATTAAAAAGAGTATGAACAATTAATAAACGAGTAAAAACTACAGAAATGATCAATCGCAGTCAAAAGAGAAATTTTATAAATTTGGCAGAACCATTGAAACCACAGACCAGATACGGAAGCACCAAGACCAAAACTGGCTCTTCCACGGATGCTGGGTGAACAGAGTTTTATAAACCTAAACCCTTGAGGTAGGAGGAAAATTAGTTACTGTAAACGTATTCTACAATTTGAAATGTTATAAAACCTCTCAAACGTTTATTCTTGTCTTTAGGGCCGGTCACACAGACTAACTTTATTTTTTACTGAGAACATTAAGTAAAAGTTTTGGTTCATACAGAACATACTTTTTACTTTTAACTTTAGCCCTTAACTAAAAGGAGAAATGGATTCTACTTTTTACTTTTTACTTAAGCATTCTAGCAAACCAGTTGAATTTTGGTTAGATATGCTTTCTAACATAAAACTGCTCCAATGCCAGCCAATTGAAAAAGCGACCGGCCTTAAGTAAAAAACAAATAAGGCTGTGTGAACACTTTTGCGTAAGTGAAAAGCATAAAGTAAAAAGTACTAAGTAAAAAGTACAAAATAAAAAGTAAAAAGTAATAAGTAGGTATTCCTGTGCGAACCGGGCCTTGAGCTTAAAGTGCTTAAGACCCCCAACTATTTTAAGGCTGTAAAGTAACCATCGGAATGGAGACATAAAGCACATTTGATTGGTGGGTCACGTTTATCATTATCATTGTCATTAGGGGTATATATATATATATATATATATATATATATATATATATATATATATATATATATATATATATATATATATATATATATATATATATATATTTATATATATATAGTAATACATAGTATAGTAAAGTAATTAATATTCGAGGAAACGCATTATTTGTTACCACCTACTGCAAGCTAGGTGGAAGTTCACTTCCATTTCAAAAACAAACATTTCTCAGTTGATGTTTAAATAATTCTTGGTTGGTTTCTGACATGTTCCTACACACCTAACAAATAACAGAGGCACACTTCAACTTATTTGTTTATTATTTCTGTAGTGTGAACGCCTCCGATTAGATCTTAATTATAGCAGTTGCGTGGTCGAAGGAAATATGTACTTAGCTTTCAAAATCAAAATATAACAAATTTCAGATGATAGACAAATGCCTATTGGCAAAATTTGTATGAGCACCCAACCTAAAACTACTAGTATTCTACGACGTGATCAGACAAATAATTGAAGCATTATTTACTGAGAGCAACCACTCTTACTTTGCACTATCGGAAGGCCGCACTACATTAATCCCTCTTCACTGCCAGTTGTACTTAATGTTTTTTATATGGGCGGAAGCTCTTTCGATAATAAATCAACGTTTTTTTATATGATGTGTTTGTGTACTGCTTGTACAAACCCACTTTCAATTTCAATTTCAACATCAATTAATAATTGCTGTTGAAAATGAACATAATTTATATAAATAATCGGGTCCCCAGCAAGCTGGCTTTGTCAATCGTAAAGCATTCCTAACGCTTTAGACTATAGATTAGCGTAGGCTACCTTTCAAAAAATAAAAGATTTTAAAGTAGGCAATGTGCAAGTGGTTGAGGTAGCCTAATATAGAAATAGCTAAATTTAACCTAAAATTCAGTCAAAACAACGGTATATGACCAACACCTACAAAAACTAAATCACAACTGTTATGTTATTATTGCTATTTATATTTAATTTTCATTGAAAATGATTTCGTGCGACACGCACATTGAGGTTAACTCATGGACAACTATGCCTGATGATTGCTATTTATGTCTAAAGGGCTAGTGTTTTGCAAAACATTTACTTAATTTTTTTGTAGTGATGTGGTCTGACAGTGTGCTGTGATGGCTCGGCACATAATGACGTACTTATCTGATACCTGTTTTAGTGCATAGCACTGCTACTTTTACGTCAAACAGTTTAGTTAAAAATAGCAGAAAAATAACAATAATCATAACAGCTAAACAGAGGGTTCATATATTACGAGAAGTTTTAGAAATGTTTTTTAGCACATGCACACTTAGACCTTGTTTAAAGCCATCCAGGGCCCAATTTTATAAAGATTTCAACGGCCCGTTGAGCTCAACGGGCCGTTGAAAGTTCTCCGTTGAAAAAATTTCAATTTTATAAAGGCTAAAATTTCATTAGAATGCTCCGTTGAGTTCAACGGCGCCGTTGAACTCAACGGAGCCGTTGAGCTCAACGGAGCCTTTATAAAATTGGCTGAAATTTCAACGGCTCCGTTGAGCTCAACGGAGGCTTTTTCAAAGAGAATCCGTTCTATCATAGAACGATTACGATTATAAATTTTCAACGGCTCCGCTGTTGAGCTCAGCGTAGAAATTTTCACACGAAATTCGTTCTATCATAGAACGATTATTAGTAATCATGACGCTCCGAAGCAAAGCGGAAGCGTCTAGAAAACTTATAAATCTTGTATTTTGAAATATTGAATGGGTTAATAAAGGGGCGTAGTGTCGCGAAAGTAGTCGATTTTGCGCAACTGTAAAACTTTTTCAGCAACAGATAAGACACTGTTCTTTATATATTTTGCAAATAGGATGTTAAGGCAAGTATTTTCGCCAAGTTTCATCAAAATTGATGCAATATACTGTTAGCAGTGAGGTCGCAGTCGGAAAACCTGTTTTGAAAACCTATTCACATTCGATAATTTCGCCACAATTATTAGTTTGTCTAGTTTTTTTACACAGACTAAAGGGACATATGTTTTAGTTTATGCACACAAAATTTGGTGCAAATTACTTGAGTGGTTATGGAGTAGTACCTGTTTGAACTCTGAAACTGTGCAGAAACTGTGAAGTGCTCATAGCAATAATGATAAATTGTAAAAAATCTAGACGCTTACTTTAAAATCAAAAGAAAAACGTACCTTTATTTTTCCTTTTTCTTATATGTGGCAAAAAATTGTGCGTTGACACGTTATGTGTACTTCACAAGCTGGCCAATCTGATATCTGGTTTGATTTTTTGAACTTTTATGTCCTTATTGTGTGATGTCTGGCTTACAATTCGTGATTGGTTCAATATATTGGTAGATATGGATAGTCTAGTGTCTGGCAGTAATATTTAACACATTGTAGCATTGGACTAGTTTCTCAGTGAACGTACAATTTTAAAGCAGTGAGCTCTCTTCTCAAACATGAGCAAAACGGCTTTGCGACACCACATTTTAAGTCCGATCCAAATATATCTGTTAAATTCATTTTAGCTGTATAATTTTTATAAATTGTAATTTTATGTATAATTTAGCTGTAAATTTCCTTGATCAAAACTGCAATCCTACTATTATAAAAAAGCCCCCACTGGGCATCACTGAGGTTAGAATTAGAGCTGGGCACGGTTACAAAATCACTATCCGTGTACACGGTTAGTTTCGAAGGCTAGTAACCGCGTGTACACGCTAACTGTTACTGCAATTATCCGCGTGTACACGCTACATAATCGTGTAACCGTTTACACGCTAAGTATCCGTGTAGCCGTTTACACGGACACTAACCGTGTAAACGGTTACACGGTTACAATACAAGGTCACTAAACGGTTACACGTTTACTAACCGGTTACACGGTTCCTAAACGGTTACACGGTTACTAAACGGTTACACGGTTACTAAACGGTTGGTTACTAAACGGTTACACGGTTACTAAACGTCGAGAAGCAGAGGGGTACGAATGACCAAGGGAAGATACAAACCACCCATGTCTAGATCTGCAGACCAGCAAGATACCATATGAGCTACTGGGACAATGCTGAGCTGTCAGTATAAATGCCTTTATATATCTTGAAGAATATAGCTTGCACACACATGCGTATATGAAGTAACACACAGGCAAATCGCTTGCGCACGATTGCAGGCTAATTTGCATAAATCCAGCTGCCAAACGAACATTTTTCTTAACGGGTACACGAAGTCGAAAAACGGATAGTGTAACCGGTTACACTATCCGTTTAGAGTAACCGTTTACACTATCCGTTTAGAGTAAACGGTTACAGTATCCGCGGTTACTGTGTCTTAACGTGTACACGCTGTAACCGCTAAGTTACCCCTAACCGTTTACACGCTAAGCTTAGCGTTTACACGGTTACACGCGTGTACACGGTTCGTACCGTGTAACCGTGCCCAGCCCTAGTTAGAATAGGAGGTTCTAAAGCGGAAAAACGCAATCTCGCTCGTTAAAGATAAAGGACAAAGAAGTTTGCTGTGAATAGGTGAAAGCGGTAGAGACACGTAGGGATTTTAATATTATGTCAAAAACCTTGCCAACTTTTAGTTCCAACAGGTAATCGTATAATTCAGAGCTGTGGCGCAAGTTGTGGCGCAAACGTTTTGTAAAAAATTTTGATATTTTGGAAAGAACCTTTTTCATTTTAGCAGTTTACTGCAAAAAGAAGGAAAGGTTAAGTTTCAAGGCATGGCATACATTTAGGTAAAATATAGTTCTACTTAATGCAGAAGACCGCTTGTAATTTGAATTTGTAAACGCTGAACTGCAGCCTTCAAAATAACACCTAAACACCAATCAATTTATCTTTCAACGGAGCTCCTAGGTCCGTTGAGCTCAACGGCCCGTCAAACTCAACGGCCCGTTGAGCTCAACGGAGCCGTTGAAAATTTCGGCGAAATTCAAAGGCTTTAGAACGAAATAGTAAGAGTCGCCTGATTTGAACGGAGGATTTTCAACGGCTCCGTTGAGCTCGACGGAGAGATAGATTTTTTATAAAATTGCTGTTGAAATTTTTCAACGGAGCCGTTGAAAATTTTCAACGGAGGCTTTATAAAATCCAATTCTATTTCAACCGCTCCGTTGAAATTTCCAGTGCACATTTTAGAATGAAATGTCGGTGAAAATGAAAGACTTTAGAACAAAATAGTAATAGTCGCCTGATTTGAACGGAGAATTTTCAACGGCTCCGTTGAGCTCAACGGAGCGTTGAAAATTTTTATAAAATTGGCTAATTTTTCAACGGCTCCGTTGAACTCAACGGCGCCGTTGAGCTCAACGGGCCGTTGAAATCTTTATAAAATTGGGCCCAGAAGGTACATTTTTAGCACGTGCACAACTGAACTTTACTACAAATTAGGCTATTACCATGTTTTATGTAAACTTCAAAATTTATGAAATTTTGCTTGTTTTAATGAAGTTTATGCTGATTATGATTATGAACTTGATTAATGAACAATGCATTTATAACTTCTTGTCTTTACCTGTCTTTACAAACTTGACATAAATATTGAACTCTGTTGGCTAATTTACTTGACACCTGTTTTAGTGGTACCTAACTGTTAGAACAAAGTTGAAAAGGCAAAATGAACACAAATTTACTAGAAACAAGTTTTCGGCAAAAGTATTCAGTAAGCATCAAGCATCCGCTTCTAAGTACATTGGCCAGAGGCCATCGTAAACCTGTTGGGCCAGCGAAAGTGTACTTTCTCAATTTACAGATTTCCTATAAATAGCTTCTCCTTAGTTAAACTGCAAAATCGGAGTCAAAATCTTTTGGCAATTGAAACTCGGATGGTTGGGCTGTGGCCCAACAGGAATAAGAGTGTAACTCAGGTAAGTAGCAATTCTCCTGTTCGCTATTCTGAACATTGCTCTCTTGTTATGTATTTCGTGCTGCTCTAAGTCTAAAGAGATGTATATGACTAAAACAAAACAACATTTTTTGTCAGCCAATGAAATTATTATTACTTATTGGCCGTACTCTTACTGCATAATATACTACCGTCTAAATTGCATAATAGTTAAGACATTGGCAATCGAACATAAACTAAGAAGTGTAGGTTATAGCACGACGTAGAGTACACTCAGTATGCAATTTATAAGCACTGTTCGTGACGTGTCAAGTGCAAGAACGAGTACGCGCAGCGCACAAGTTTATGCACGCGGGCTTCACGCGCCAGTGCGAATAGTTGCTGAATGCCGAGTGCCAAAGTCTGTTTTGAACTCTACGGTGCGATAAGTCAATAACTAAGATGCTCGCTGTGAATTTAGCAGCGTGAAGTCAGGGGTGGTCGCGAGTCGTAGTACCCACGGGTTTGGTTGGGTTGGGTCTGAAAATTTGAGCCGTGTGTCGACACGCGGGTACCCACTTCAAGCTGCGCGGGTCGATAAATTTTTTCCGACCCGCGAAACCTGGAAAAATTACCATGTCGGTCTCCAATTTTACATAAATGTTAGTACACCTATACTGCGTAATAGTACCATTCGTTTAAAGTAGCAATGTTAACAATGTGCAGATGCACACTTTGCAATTTGTAATCATACATGGGCACGAGCTAAAAACAATTAGTTATCAGGTAAGACCAACTAATCATCAGGTACATATATAGGTTTTGGCTATAGATAGAGTAGTGGGTCGAAGTGGGTCGCGGGTCGGGCTTTACAGCGCGGGTTGTGTCGCGGGCTACCCACGAGTGTCGAGCCGCGGGTTGGGTTGGGTCGAAAATTCTGACTCGCGTCCACCTCGGCGTGCACTTAGTTCTTGACGTTAGTTCTTGCACTGTTTTTTTAAGACAAGTATAATATGTATAACTTCAAGTATAGCCATTAGTATTATGTGTTATTAAATGATTAATTCTTATGTGTTGTGTTTACTGCGTTTAAGCAATGGACAAAAATAAATCTATGTACCATCCAGTCGTGCTAAGGTGAGTTGAAATTGACCTATTATAAACAATGACCACAATTGATGCCTAAGTTTTAAGTGGTTGATAGGCTGATAAGCGAATCGTAAATTTGGGTTGACAAGCCATTTAAAACTAAATGACAATGTAAAGCTAAAATATCTGAATAATAATAATAATAATAACTAACATTTGTTTGCTTGGTAAAAATTTTGTGTTATATATAGTCTGTTATCTAAAAATAACACACAAGAAAATTTTTTGTTCAGAATGCTTAGAAATTCATCCCGGCAATGGAATCAGCTTGAACGCCTAAATTAAATTAAATAATTAATTTTTCCAAATAATACATAAATCGTCATCTCAAGTAGATATATATGGCATTTAAAATTGGACATCATTCTAAGCTAAACCGGCTCTCATTTAAATCTAAGCAGTCCACAGAAGGTACAGACAGAAGGTGGCAGCATTTCTTTCAGTCTTTTATCTGTTTTTGAATTACTTGAAACTGTAATGTAAAAACTGTAGGTTTTTGCACAAGAGCTGAGAAAACTTGACAACATCAAAAACAAGCAATTGCGTTTCTCTGGTTGTTTTGCCGGAGGAAAATATAAGGTTGTCAGTGCAGTAGCCTCATGGTTTATGGAAACAGGCATTAAACATGGCATTTTGATATCCACGTGCAAAAAAGTCTGAAAGACTCTGCGCAACTCTTTTACTTCGTCTTTAAATAACTCAAAAGCTTCATGATTTGATAACAGGAAAACTTCATGACGTCATACGAATGACAGCAAAACATATTTTGTTTGGAAATCAACAAAGATTGCAATCAAAAGCACAGTTGTGCTACGGCAGAACCTGAAAGCCAACAATATATGTTGATCCTTTAGTCATTATGCATAACGTGTTCAGTTCATTATGGCGATAAACTTTCGTTTGTTTGTCTGTATGTTTGGTTGATTGTTTGTTTGTGTGTTTGTTTTTCTGTTTGTTTGTTTTCTGTTTGTTTGTTTGTTTGGTTGATTGTTTGTGTGTTTGTTTTTTGGTTTGTTTGTTTGTTTGTTTGTTTGTTTTTCTGTTTGTTTGTTTGTTTGTGTGTGTTTGTTTGTTTGTTTGTTCGCTTGTTTATTTTGCATAAATTGTTATTGCGCGCACGAGTTTATGCACGCGGGCTTCACGTGTTGGTGTTAGTGCGAATAGTTGCTGAGTGCGTGCTACAAAGTCTGTTTTGAAATATACAGTGCGATAAGCCAATAACTGACATGCACGCCTACAGCAGTGCAATAACTAATGCACGCTGTGAATTTAGCAGCGTGCACTTAGTTATTGACGTTAGTTATTGCACTGTTTTTTCAAGACAGGTATGATATAAGTATATGTAGTTGCATGCAAACAGTAGCATGGGCTGCTGCTATCTCATCCTTCGAAATCGTATCTTCAAGATTTATACAACGGCCCAGCTCGTATTCCATTTTTACAGTAACTTGTCAGACGCCTTTTTAGATCCAACCACAAACAAGCACAATTTAATTGTAACCAACAACCTCAAGCCAACTGGAAGTTGAAAAGATCAACTACATAATAGAAAAAACTATTTAAAGCTGTTTATTTAGAGATTGCAGATTGAAATCAGCGTTAACCATGGTTTCGTCAACAATTCGAGTGACCCTATTGGCTAATAGTAAAAAAGCAACAACTTTTTCACATTGAACAGTTCCACCGCATTAAACAGTAGTGCCTGCGAAACGACATGCCAACAATCTAGAAAAATTGAAAATAAAAAAAATTAAACAGAAAACAAAAGATAAAAACTAGCAGAAACTAGCTGGAAACAAAACTATTCGTTACAAAAAACAAACAAACAAACACAAAAAAATCAGAGTAGTTGAGCTAAGCGAGAAGCATTGCGACAAACTAAAATTTAACTATTTGTTGAACTATTTTTTAAATAAACTGAAAATTTAAAACTAAAAAATGAACTAAACAATGTTTGAATGGTCCCATATGACATTTGGACCAAATGAAGCTCAGTCTAAAGCACTTGGCAGTACAAGCAGTGTCAGACGGCTGTCATTAAGTAAATCCAGTGCTAATTCAGTGTCCTAGCCTTGCTTCAAAAGTTTTTATGACTTTATCGTGTTCTTATTTTTGTTAACAAACATTTTCCTAATGGCCTGCATACCTAGTTGCTTATTCCATAGATTTCATTTTAGATCGGCCTTTATCCTGGTGTTTAGTTCCACACTAGTTTAAGTTTCTCATTTGAAAACAATTTGACATGATTATTGTAATATTATTTTCATTACCGCATCATAACAGAATTGACGGAAATTTATACTTAAAATTATTTAAATTTAATTATTAAATTAATTAATATACATACAAGGACAGTAGGAGATTCATAAATTGGAAACAAATCTTACGGAAACTTACGTAACTTTGGTTTGTGCTGAAACTTTCACAAAAAATAACTGCCGTATTAACATTTTACTGACACAGCTTTTCATTGAACCAATACATGGAACTGATTTTATTAAGAATATAGCCTACATCTTGAAGTGATCTGTACTTGTACTTTACTATTGTACTGCAACGATAGCAACTGGTGATTTTTTACTGTTTGTCAGTAAACCTGTTGCTTGTGCGTGGCGTGCCCTATACTCAATAGGTTATGGGCACAGCCTGCGTCCTGTGAAGAGATTTTTGGTCCCAGTTTGCTCCGTCCTTTCTTGGTCGACTTTTTGGTTGCGGATCAGCCAACAGCTGGACTATGGCCGAAAAGTTAAAACAAGCAATCGACAAGTTTGATGGGCGGAACTATCCGACCTGGAAATTTAAAATGCGGATGGTGCTAATCGAAAAGGACTTCTGGGGGCATGCAGAGGGGACTGACACTTTACAGGAAAATCCAACTGCGGCGCAAGCAAGAAAGTTCAGAAAGAAGGAGAACAAAGCCTTGGCGACGATCGTTCTGGGTTTAGAGGACAGTCAAATTTAGAGGACAGTCAAATATTTTTGGTAAAGAGTGCCGCTACGGCAAAAGAAGCTTGGGACAGTCTACAAACTCATTACGAAAGACGTACGTTATCTAATAAACTTTTTTGCGGAAAAAGTTGTTTCGCCTGGTCATGCAAGAGGGGGCTGATCTGCTGACACATATCTATCGCCTCAAAGATCTGGCCGATCAATTAGCTGCTATTGATGCACCTGTCAGTGAAGAAGACCAAGTCACCATTTTGCTGGCAAGTCTACCAGATTCTTTTGACAACCTTATAACAGCTTTGGATGCAAGAACCGGTGAACTTACGATGCCATTTGTCCAAAGTCGTTTGTTGGAGGAAGAAACTAAAAGAAATGAGTCAAAGCATGAAACAGCATCTGGTGACGAAGCCTTGCTGGCGAAAGGCTACAGAGGTAGAAAGGGCAAGGTGGGTAATTGCTACAACTGTAACAAACCCGGTCATTACGCGTACGAGTGCAAGTTGAAAAAGCAGACAACGCCGAACTATAAAAAGTATAAAGTCAAACAAAAGGCTAGTGCGGCGGTTCAGTCAAGGGACTTTTCTTCTGAACGGGGACTCTGGGGACGCGTTTGTAGTTACAAGTGGCACTGCGAACCATGTTTTGGCAGCTAATAATTGTCAAAAACGGTGTGATTCGTGGTTCGTGGACTCAGGGGCCTCTCAACATATGTCCTGCAGAAAAGACTGGATGGTGAAATATGTAGAGCTGGAAAATCCTGAGGAAGTAAGACTGGGGGATGGACAATCAGTTCAAGCAGTGGGTAAAGGTAACGTGGTAATGTCAATGAAGCTTCCTACAGAAGATAAGCAGATAGAGTTTAAAGATGTGTACTACGTGCCAAAGTTAGCCATGAATTTGTTGTCCGTTCGAGCTGTTGCTAAAAGAGGCAATAAAGTCGAATTTATGCAAGATAAGTGCTACATCACCAAGAATGATAGAATGCTTGGTGAAGCAAAGCTGTGTGGCAAGTTATACAAGCTGAGCTGTAATAAAGTTAGCAAGGCTAGTCACACCGCAGCTTTGGGTCAAATAGATGTCTAGCACCAGCGCTATGGTCATCTTAGTGAAAAGAATCTTAAAGTTTTGGCAGATCAGCAATTAGTCAGAGGTTTTTTATTTGATAAAAACGAAAATATGATGTTTTGTGCTGATTGCGTGAAAGGAAAATTGCACAAGTTGCCGTTTCCTAAGCACAGTGAAGCACCTTCTATCAAGGTATTTTCTTACCTTCATAGAAGGAAAGTCACGTCTGGTTTTTGTCTACTTTTTGAAACGTAAAAGTGAAGTTTCAGAAAAATTTAAAGAGTTTGAAGCCGAAGTGTCAAATTTTGCTGGCAGAGGGATCAAGGTGATTCGCACAGATAACGGCGGCGAATTCACGTCTGCGGAATTCGAAAACTTTTGCAAGCGGAAAGGAATCGTTCATCAGTCCGCGGTTCCAGAGACGCCTGAGCAGAACGGGGTAGCTGAGCGTATGAATCGGACTCTAGTTGAAGCTGCCCGTAGTATGCATGAAGCTGCAAATCTTGAAAAGTGTTTCTGGGCCGAAGCGGTTTCTACAGCTGCTTATCTTAGGAACAAGTCGCCAACTACTGCCGTGAAAGGAAAAACACCGTTTGAAGCCTTCTACAATACAAAACCAAGTGTTTCGCACTTTAGAATCTTTGGCTATGCCGCCTACGCTCATGTTTCGAAAGCAAAACGTCAAAAATTTGATGCAAAAGCAAAAAAGTGTAAGTTCGTTGGCTACAGCACAAGATCAAAAGGATATCGTTTGTTCGACGTGGAGGGCAAGAAAGTGTTCACGTGCAGAGATGTTGTGTTTGATGAAAGCAGTGTTAAAGCAAGAAGAACAACTGAGTTAGTGGTTGACTGTTCCAGTGACACAGAGAACGAACAACGAGCAGACAGGGAGCTAGAAGAACCACTCGCCTGCCCTGTCGAAGTTGGTGACGAAGTCGATGCTGATGCACCGGTTTTGCGTAGTTCGGATAGAACACGGCGATCACCAATAGAATGGCGACAAGAGAAACCGTGGTGGAAAGTCGCAGACAGGATGCGAGACAAAAGAGAATCAGCCCACTACGCCTGTCTCAGCGCAGAAATTGATGAACCAGCAACAATCACAGAAGCTTTAGAGAGTGATTATGCTGAAGACTGGAAGAAATCTGCACAAAGTGAGATTGATTCGCTAATGGAAAACCAGACGTGGGTGTTAGTACCTTTGCCAGAAGGACGTCAACCAATTAAGTGCAAGTGGATATTTAAGGTCAAATATAAGTCAGACGGTGCGGTGGAAAGATTCAAAACACGACTGGTAGCTAAAGGTTTTTCACGAAGTTATGGAATTGATTATGAAGAAACATTTGCTCCTGTGGTAAAGTTTGCTTCCGTGCGAACCTTGCTGGCAGTAGCAGTTCAAGAAGATATGGAAGTCCACCAAATGAACGTAACGACCGCGTTTTTGTATGGGTCTTTAAATGAAGAAATCTTCATGAGCCAGCCTGACGGTCTCGTTGAGAAAGGCAAAGAAAACTATGTTTGCAAGTTACAACGTAGCCTGTATGGCCTGAAACAGGCTCCGAGGTGCTGGAATCTCACACTGGATAATTACCTTTGCAAGCTAGATTTTGTTAAAATAGCTTCGGATGCTTGCATATATGTTAAGAAAGTGGAAAGAAAGAAAAATGGTCTAGTCATCATTGCGCTTTACGTGGATGATCTACTGATTATTACAAAAGATCAAGCTATCAAGCTCTGATGGCCAAAACCAAAGATTTACTCAACAGCCGTCTCAAAATGAAAGATTTAGGAAAAGTTCACTACTATCTGGGCGTTGAGGTGTTTCATGACAAAGAAGCAAAGACTTTAAAACTCAGCCAACAAAAATATCTGCAAAAGCTCCTCGAAAAGCACGGTATGCAGGATTGTAAGCCAGCCGCTGTACCAATGGAACCAGGATTAAAGTTAAAGAATTTGGATTCCACAGAAAGTCAACTTTCGGAATCGCAGAAAAGCCAATATCAGTCAATTATTGGTGGTCTTTTTTACGCTGCAGTAGCTACCCGTCCTAATTTGTCTGCTTCAGTGGGAGTAGTATGCCAATTTGCCTCGAACCCTGGACAAAACCATTGGGCGGCTGTCAAGCATATACTGCGGTATATCAAAGGGACTTTGAGTATTGGCATCAAATACAAACGAGATGAACTGGGTGTTACCCTACAGGGATTTTGTGACTCTGATTGGGCTGGGGATTGCAACGATCGGAAGTCCACTACTGGTTACGTTTTCAAGTTAGCTCAGGGACCTATTAGCTGGGCTAGCAGGAAGCAGTCGACAGTCTCACTCTCGACAGCAGAGGCTAAATACACTGCTTTAAGCTGTGCCACCAAAGAACTGCTTTGGCTGCGGTGGCTACTCCAAGAACTAGGATTTCAGCAAAAAGCGCCTACTGTCGTCTATGAAGATAAGATAATCAAAGCTGTATATCCTTGGTAAATAATCCAGTGTCACACGCCAGGACCAAGCATATTGATATTAAACACCATTTCATCAGGGAGAAGTTTCATTCCAAAGAGTTGTCCGTAATGTATTGCCCTACTTCAGACATGGAGGCGGATATATTAACCAAAGCGCTGCCCAAAGGAAAGTTTGCTGACTTGAGATCCAGAATGGGCATTCAAGATGTATGCGGCTAAGTGGGAGGATTACGAATATAACCTACATCTTGAAGTGATCTGTACTTGTACTTTACTATTGTACTGTAACGATAGCAACTGGTGATTTTTTACTGTTTGTCAGTAAAGCTGTTGCTTGTGCGTCGCGTGCCTTATACTCCATAGATTTTATTGACTCAAAGTGTTGAAATATGTCAAAGAAAAAACTTTTTTTGGAAGTCCGCCCTAGGCTATAACCGGATTGAATATTGATTGATATTAAATATTTGATGATCGAAACACATTTAGCATTAGCTTAAGTAGTAAAGTTCATTTAGTCAAGTTGAAACTTTAAGTTTAGTCCGGAAGTTTAAGAAAGCAAAAAGAACCAAAAAATGGTAGGTACTTTTGAGCAACTTTCAGAACGTTTAATTAAACATTTTTAAGTTTTAGTTAAAAAGTTAAAACAGTTAAACTAAGTTAAAACTTGTTTAATCCCTTATAAAACTGATACGTTTAATTGATATTATAAAAGCAAAACGTACCTGACTAAAATGTGGTACTGTTTTAATGTTTGGATAAGGTAAACCTAAGCGATCGTTAAAGACGATAAAACATGGTTTTACATTTACTATAGCATTCTGCGGACTCTGGTGTTCCCTCGCAGGTTCGTACCTCTAGAGCTGACGAGGACAGCCTGAATTCTACAGCAGGAATACAATATCTGTCAGAGGTGGTAATCAAATTGATTAAATTTTAAGTTTCAATGATGATGAAATATTGAAAAAATACATCTATTGTATTGACATATTGCTCAATCTGGCTGTAATTGTAATAGGAACACACTAAAATTGGCTAAAGTTCTCTGAACAGAACCTTCTTGAACATAACTTGTGCTCCATCACGTAGAGTATAGTAAGCTTGATTGTGGGCGGAGCTAAAAGCCTGCGGTGATCTGACTGGTTGATTCTCTGATGGCTAAGAATATCTAGGCTACTCGATCTAATTCGGCTAGAAGGTTGTTCTGACCGATAATGTGCAACGCATTTACCGTACTGCCAAACTGGGGTAAAATGTCTTGCTCTTTTCATTATGTTACTCTTCTTAATATGGCTAACATAGGCGGCCGAATATGGCCAATACATTCATATACCCAAAGTTTTTCAACTCATCACGACTTCAGTTCAGGACCACACAAACACATTAAAATTACATTACTTGTACGATAAGTATATAAATAATACAGTAGTATACCCAGGATGTTATAATATTGTGATTACTAGTCATGAATGAAGTAGTGTTATTTCCTTTTCATCATAGGCAAATAAGCAGCCCGTTGTTCGCGATCCCAGAGTAAATCGTCACTGTAGCGTTTCATCATTGGAAGCAGCGAGGGTCGTTTCATCATGGGTAAAAGTGAGGGACGTTTCATCATTGGCAGAAGCGATGGTTTCTTTTTCATCATCGGCAAAAGGGAAGGTTTCTTCATCATTGGAAGCATCGATACTGCCCGCTTAGCCTAAACAAAAAGAAATATAGCGATGGAGTTTGATTGTAGTACTCATTACCTATGCTGGTCGATTCATGTTTCTGCTCGGACAATGGAACATACGGACAAACGGATGAATGGATGTACAGGAAATGTAGACCGAATAACTGATGTTTGATTCATATTTTTGTTTGTCAGCCGTATGTCCGTTTGCTCTATGCGGTATGTGCTTTTATCCAGTTTTGCCTGTATGCATGTGTACATCCCGATGCATATTTGCCCTAGAAAGTATGAACCGTGAAAATAAACAAAACGCGCTTTGTCCGTTTGTCCTGTGTCCGTTTGTCCGTATGCCTTATCGAAGTTCATATGAATCGACGCTAAGGCAAGATAGTTAAAATGTGTTCTTATAAAACCAAATAAAAGTTTTTTGAACATGACGACAGTCAGTGCTGTCGAAGCCAATTTATTAATGCTTTCCAGTCATCTCGATTTGTCAACAAAATATGGTACCCTAATAAGTGAGCCATCTGCGGAGTAACTGAATGAGCTGGCAGACTCTGCAGAAATTAGCAATATTAATCCACAAAAAACACAAGCCCTCTTCGTTGCACTGTTCATAGCCAATTACCACCGCGGTATGCTGCTCTGAAACAGTCGATGTGAAATAACTATCTAAAGTCGGACCAAAAACTACTAAACCCTATAGCAAATCAGGTGGCGTAATTTTTGTGATTACTCACTTACGCTTGGTGCTTGCTGTTCGTTCTTTCCGTAATTAATTCGCGTGTTTCTTTTTGTCTCAGGGTCCAGCATTTTTTTGTCAGACTCTAGTGTCTGACCAAAAAATGTTGAACACTGAAGCAAAACAAAACATGTGATTTCGGTACAAGAATATTAAGTTTCAAATATATATCAAGAGTACAAGGGATACCCAAAATCACGCCACCTGTTTTGTTTCAGGATTCAAGCAATTTTAGGAATTTGAAGAACAGACACAAAGGCTGAGATCCAGAGTAATAGGGAAGAGTATGACACTTTTCCCCATTCTAGCTACCTAATCTGCTGGAACGTTTTACGCCATGATTCCAGGCGGGACCCCCTCAATACTCTTCCCTATTATGTACTCTTGCTGGGATTCACAAAAGATGTTTAACTTCGTTAAATAGAACATCAAAATAAAAAAATTTTGTGAGTATTTTAGGCGATCAGGCGTTCGACTTTTTGTTTGCTTCAAGTTAAACATTCTTTGCTAATCCCAGCTGATAAGAATGCTGGAATGGATGTAAATGTTGAACATGATTATTGCCCTGAAAACTTACACAAAGTACACAAATATGACAATATGACTATTGATTGAGGATAAAAATACATACCATGCCTTATAGCGTTTCAGAATAGATTTATGCTGAGGTTGTTCTTTCTCTATTCTCTAGATCTTGATAAGCATGATTGTATCTGTGTATTACAGTTCGCTACGGGTCGAAATTGCATAACCCGACCCGACCCGACCCGAGATAACGTCTAACCCGACCCGACCCGAGATAACGTCTAACCCGACCCGACCCGAGATAACGTCTAACCCGACCCGACTTCTGGTGAAGCTACTATGCAGCTATCCAAAATTTTCAGTTTTTGTTGTCACTTTTTTCTTTGTTTTGTTTCCAGTTTCTTTATATATTACATATGTTTTGATAATACTAAAGTAGCTAATTTAGCTAAAGAGAACTAAGAGCTCGGGAAAACTGTTTGTGATTTAATATCAAAAGGTGAAGTACGCGTGAATTCAATGACGCGAATCCAACTATTAGTCACTAGTCACTACTTACTACTAGTACTTACTTACTAGTACTTAGTGGATCTTAGGCATTTTCACTAGGCTGTCAGCGGGTGTTATTCCAACAGTACTAATGGTACTGGGTTCTGAGGAACAATCCACATCAGCCGCCCCCTGTTCCTTCCACATTATTTGGGTATTGACCGTCTACCACCCCGTATAGACTGCTGAGTAGGCAGCAAACGCACGTGCCCTTAAGTCTGCTGCTCAACAAGATTAGCTGGGATTTGGGCAGCTACATAGGATGCAATCCGCGAACCTTTAATTTAGTAGTCACTCTTCGCGGGGACATTATGCTGAAAATATGGTCAAAATAGAGAAATGTATTATGTACTATAAAATTCGAGGATTTATACCCAAATTTTTTGATCCGAACTGACCCGCACAACCCGCGGGTTGGAAAATCTCAACCCGACCCGACCCGACCCGAGCCGCACCAACCCGACCCGATTGCGAACTCTAGTGTGTAGTGTGACAAAATAAGTCACTCTGGTCTGGTTTAGGCGTATAGTATTGGGCTTGAGGGAAAAATTGCAACTATGTCAACTTAGTGCAAGATTATACTTAAGTTATAAAGCAAGAGTTATAAAATTAATCTAATTTGTATAATTCAGTTAATGTTACATATTTTATACAAAGGATCAAGAAAACTTAAAACAGTGGTCTTCAAGTCTATGTGCTTCAATGTTATTTTTTGTATGCATCCCGTATGTATTTAATAAATAAGAACTAAGAGCGCAAAAGTATTTAAATATGAAAACCAATGTAAAATGTTTCATACAAAAAGTGTATCAAAAAATTATAGAGTCGTAGAAAACCTTTATTTCTGTGAAAGTTTTGTGTCTCGTATCTGCTGTTCTAGTAGACTTTGACAGCTCACGTTCAAGCTATGGTCCCACGGGAAGTACGCCTGTCACTCAGACAGTGTGCTTAACACGTTGAGAATTCGTTCCATAAAACTATTTCTGCAGACCAGTTTCGGCACTGTAATTAATAAGGCTTTAAAACAGTGCTTTAAGAGCTCATTTCCTGAAGCGGAAAAATCAGTGGCAAAGCCTGAAGTATGAACTTAATTTGGTGATGATTTTTCATGGAATTTTCATACCAAAACTATAGTATAATTGACTTTGTTAAATAAAATATGACCTTTGGAATCGTTTTCGGGTTATAATATGTTGCAATATAATGTTGCTACCATAAATTCAGATAAACTTTATACTTGGGCTTATAGATTTATACTTGAATAAATAATTGTTAAAGTAATGAACTATTTGGTTTTATGACTTGGGAGTTTTGCCTTATGCAACGAATAAACTGAGCTAAATACATAAAAACTTGACTAAACGCTTAAGTAAATAATGTCTCTAAGGGCCAATTCCTTTACCGGATTAAACGGACTGGACTTATTTTAGTCAGAGGTTTTGGAATTACAAATCGGATTTAAACGGACTAAACGAGTTAAAATAAGTCAGCGGCTTAGTTTTAATCCGCCCGCATTCCAAAACTACCACTTGACTAAACTGATTTAACATGCACGCTTAACATTAGCGTGCATAATTAACTCCGTTTAGTCTGATTAAAAAGCAGCGCGCTAACAGTTAAGACCACTTAATTCGGAGGTTTTGGCATGGCATTTTTCAGGCATAATTTTTAAACCCTTTAATCCCGTAAAGGAATAGGCCCTGTTTAGGGATTGTTTTTATGTTTTCAAGTATCACAACCATACGTGGACGTGGTGGGATTGGGGGGGGGGTTGCCCTTTTCCCAACCTGACCCCGCTCCCACCCAGAAAAGTCCGCTCCACCATAGATCAGCCGCAGAATATTTTGAAAAATTCGCCCCCCCCCCCCCCTGTCGGTCGACGGCTCCTCTCAAGGCTTTCTCATCTGCACTTGCGTGACTGCAGTCTACAGCTACGTATGTGTCTATGTATATACAACGGATGGAAATCCTTGACATTTCAAAGCCATCAAGTTTGGGTCAGTAAACAAAAATGTTTCGGTACAGGGCGGTTTGTTTATTTTTGTGTTGATGTGCAACGAACCATCCCTAGTCTACCGTATTGCCTGCAGGCCAATAGGAAGAGTGTCATATCTTCTCAGTATGTTACTAAACCCTCTAGACATACACTTAAATTGAAAAAAGTCCTGTAGAGCTAAACCATGATACATATACGCTTTTCAACTTATCAAATCAACCATCAGACCAGAAGAAAAACAATTAGACAACTTAATGAAAACACTGTGCGACGCGTTAGTTCAATCGTCCCGCTGCTCGTCAAGCTAAAAGTCGATTTAGACACAAAAAATCCAGCATTTTCACAAACAATGTAATTGAAAAGACCGAGCCTTGGGGTTTTTTCGGGTTTGACATCATACATAAGTTAATGTAAAACTTATAAGTTATAAAACTCATACTTTAATGTACATGTCATTAAAAAATCGCTTGCTCAGCATTCAGCAGGTGCAAACAAACAACAGCTACGTCATTATACATGCATTAATATAAAAAAGCGAACAGTAAGTTATGGGTTTAAGTCAACGGGATTAAGTTTAGGTGAACAACAATTAATTTCGAAACATCTTTACCACAATTGCAGTGAATTATAAATTCGTATTAATAAAAACAAAAACAGTGTCTCACGTTTGTTTTGTCATTCTTATACTAAGATTAATGTGTTGCTACGTAAAAATGTTTGCACTGATTCTAATGCTTGTGAATCTGTTGCTGTTGCTCAGCTTTACAAGTCTTACAGTTGTAACCACTATAAGCGCAAAATCAGATGATTCGTAATGAATTTATGTGACGAATTCGTAACCAATCGCCTGATTTCGCACTTACTACTGTTAGAAACTGTTAAAATTAACCTGAGCAACAGGGCCCACAAGTAGCAGACCCATTCTATATTATTATTTAGAAATACTGACACTCTGTAATTGTACTACAGCAAAGTTCTTACCCAACAGACGTTGGATACTAATACAGCAAAAGTCTGAAGTGTTGCGTATGATAGTTTGTCTGGTATATACCTTGTTTATCCTAAAGTATTTTGTGCTCACAATTTAGTGACAACAATTATAACCTTTTGCACAACGAAAATTCAGATATAGTGATATTATTTGTCACAGCTGCAACAATTAGAGACTTCAGTTTATTGAAAGAAAAAGGATGCCCCAATATAGAAAGAAAGAAAGAGCCCCAATATAGAAAGAAAAAAGAAATGAAGGCGCCGGAACGCGAACGCTGGCTGCACGGGCGAACGTCGAGAAAGCTCACCACTACACCACAGCCTCTTGATCGGCCCTATTTCTTGTTTACAACACAGTAAGACTCTTTCGTTGCTTTTCAAGTAGGTATCGTAGAATGTTTGTATAAATATTGTCACAAAAACATATTTGCCTAGGTTCAGTATTATGATGAGTAACAAGCGTGCTATAGTCAGTAACTCCGTAAAAAACACACAAAAGTCTGCATTTCCGTCAATAGGTGGGATAAGAAGTTGAACAAAGCGCTAAAATAAGCACGTTGGAAAGATTTTAATGACACCTCAAAACACGGCTTAACGGCTATTTAAGGTTTTTCTCAGCCCATTTTTGGTCTGAAAAGCAATGCTCAGGAAGTTAGGAGGGTTAAAAAGCATTTTGCCTAAGGTACCGACATTGCCAGGTCACACGCACTCTGATTTCATGCGAGTCAAGCCTCAAGACAGCTTCATTGAATAGTCATGGTGTGTAGCCAAAGCATCAAGCCATTATGCTGTAACCTTTAAAATACAGGGCAGGTTTCTCAGGCTATGATATAAGGCCCAACTGACTTTCATGGCTGGATTTACACCGATTTGGAAAATTCCAGTTTGAGACCAATCGCTAAAACAGACTTAACGGATTTCGATTAAACTTGTTTTTCTATTGATGCCAGAAAACCAACAGTAAATTTGATGCACTAGCATTCACATACCGAACGCTAGTGTGCAACTTAAACTTAAAAATAACTTATTAACCAATCATCATAATCTAACATCTAACCATCTAATCCCGTTTAATCCACTTCAGAAAATGGCACTTAGTCACGTTACTTATTGTTAAATTATTAAAAACACCTGCATACATATATGACATGTATGGAAATTGTACCTAGGACTCATACTTAGCACTGTAATTGTGGGTTCTCTAGGCGTAAAACCAAATAGACGGTTTAATATTTTTGTAGAAGTGAAACCTGATTGGATAATAAACTATGACAAAAATTTAACTTTAAGGAAGACAAACTTGCAGGGGAAGAAGCTGAAGGCTTTTCATTTCAAGCTTACACTGGAAATTAGTAAGTAATCTTTTTAAGTAAGTAATGGTTACTATAATGATGAAGAGACAATGAACATGATTTTGGTAATATGTTTCATTTAACAAAATAAATTTTAGAATAATTTAATTTATAATGCTCACAAAAATAACAATTTTTTGCTGAATTTTCACTGTAAACTATCAAATTTCATTACAATTAATTTGATTTGCAAACAATACCTAATAAAATTAACCGGAAAAAATAATGAAACATATCCATTTAACAAATTTCAAAAAAACGTCATGAAAAACGTTTTGCTACACAGAATAGTAAAAGTACTTGGCTCAGTTTTACAATGGTATTATAGGGAATTTTCTGAACATCGAAACAGAGGCCCGCACAGACGTAATTTGGCAGTTTGAATGTTCCTTAACCATTTCAGAAATATATAATTTTCTGCCGACGTAGTAGATATCTACATTTTCTGGCTGTTTTTTTCATTATGAACCAAATTCTGGCTTTTCAGACGAACATTTGTAAGTGAAACTAAATTTCATAAACTTTGTTGCACTATAAACCCAGCACAAAAAAGGGAACTTACGCTATGATGCTAATATTCAAAACTAGGTTTAACAAATTAGAGTTAAACTTATTTGGCCGATAGAAAAACGTTTTATGAACACATCTTAAATTCATATACCTGCAGGTAAATATAAAGCAAGAATTGTTAAAACATTTTTTATTTTTTTTTATTATTATTGCTTCGTAGAGCCTCCTCATAATTAGTATTGTTAACTTATTATCATTCGTAACTAGAAATTGTTCTAATATCACCAAATATGACCAAACTGTCTTAACTTTTGGCTAGCTGCTTCAATCGGCCAATCATTTAATCAGATTAATTTAAGTTTAGCGTAATTCTGTTGTCAAAAAAGGGTGTGCGGATTCTAACACTGAAACAAAAACGTCATAAGAATCAGATTAACCCTGGGTGGAACCCCCCATCTTTGGATGTACAGACCAGCGCTATACCATTTCAGCTACTGGGTTGATGCCAAGCTGTCGTTATTCTCGAAGTATCCTAACGGGCCAACCTTACTTCTCAATATGTTAAAGTTATTGTCGCCAAACACAAATGCGGACAATTCAAGAACACTAAGTTTGTAGTCGTTTTTTCGATATGTACCTAAAAAATGTTAGACGTGGACATAATGAGCACATTACGACATACATACTGCACAATAACATAAAAGCATTATTTACGCAAAATAAAATGAAATGCAGAAATAACAGACATAACAAGCCATAAAACGAACATTAGTGAAAAACTTAAAAATTGTGATTGATAACGGCTGTTTGTCTGTAAACAAAGGTCAACCGTCAAACCTCCGTGAGATAAAGAAATAAATTTATCAAAATAATTCCTTTTACTTTGATTTCCATTCAGTTACAGAAATTAGACGCTCAATTAGAAATCTAAGTAAAAAAAAGCACTAAGCAATAACCGTGCTTCAAATTTCGAGCATTTGTTAACTAGATCGCAAAAATTAACTTCAAAACGGTAAAAAAACTCTAATGAAATCTGTATAAAAATTTTTTTCTTTCCTGTGTTTAATGGTCACACATGTTACACATTACATATGTTTAATTTTTATGCTTCATCAAAAAGTACACGGACAAAAATATAAACGCAAACCTACAAAGCAACAGAAATGCTAAAGTCTGACCAGCAATTGCTTAACCCTGAGACAAAATTAGTGGTGTGATTGTTTTGACTACTCGCTGTACTCTTAATGCCCACAATTTGTTTTTTTATCGCGGGTTTCTTTTTGTCACATGGTCCAGCAATTTCTGGTCAGATTTTAGTTTTCTGGAAATTCTGATGAACTTCAAACCACTACTTCGCGAACAATAAATGTCAAACTTAATAGAACTACCATAATTGTGCTATGCCATTTGCTATGTAATAATACTACAGCATTTTTTCAAAGTCAAACTCATAGTGAACTAAAAAAATTGTAATTACACTTTAAAAACTCAATAATAGCACAGTTGTGCTAAAAATGAAACAAAAACTCGGAAAGTATATATATCAGGCTGTTTTTCTATGCGTAGTCGATTAGCGAAAACTGTCCTGGAATGAAAAAAGGTTCGTGGAAGTTTCAAAACTTAGTCACGGAAGCTTGCAATAGAAAATAAATTTCAACTTTTGATTTCTTTATCATAGCATATTTAAGGTGTGTCAAATTCAGGGGGTGATTTGTTATAGCTGGAGATTCATTCATAATATCACACGAACCAACCCAGTGTTATTCCAAATAAAGAGATGTTTCAAACTAAAATTTAAGCTAAGAAAAATTTTTAACTTGTGCTAGTCAGGTTAGGTGAAGCCGCGCGGCCAAGCTGAATTTAACTTTTATAATTGTTTTGAAAAACTCAATTTCTCATTTCGGTAAAACCGCTGCCTTCATTAAACTAAAATACCTTTGTAATAATGTACTCTAAGTAATAACTAAAAATCAAACAGAGTTTAGAATTCAACAAGATCACAATAAATATTTTTTGATTCTATCATCCAATAGATCATAATTTTTTTAAAAATAGCACAAAACTGAAAGCAAACCGGGAAGAAATGGACAAAAATAAAAGTTACTGAAATTGACGTTGCCTCTAGAGTCACAAAATGCCGCAAGTGTTTTTAAATAATCTAAAGGTGTCAAGACA
Source organism: Trissonchulus sp. WLG1_4 (assembly GCA_030248245.1). Lineage (NCBI taxonomy): Eukaryota > Metazoa > Nematoda > Enoplea > Enoplida > Ironidae > Trissonchulus > Trissonchulus sp. WLG1_4. Next base: position 9,368 of record JASANF010011659.1, on the reverse strand, counting down.
TCAGTCAAGACAACATTTTATTGGCCAAGGAAAGAATTAATACACACTGGCTGCCCACGGAACGTTGTCTAATTTATAAATTATTTGCAGACCAAAGACATTTTCTGAAAGTTTGTGTTTCCGACTTCTTCCATATTATACACTTTGCATTCAATACTATCACGATACTATATCATTTTACGATGATATTTGTTTTAATGAATGTTGTTTGTTGGTAACAACAAAAAAATTCGTGTTTGTATGCGAAATTGTTGAGAAAAATAAAAAACACATGTAAACGCAATAGAAAAAATACTCTCCTGTTGTCCATAAACAGAATGCCTCAATTCACTGTGTTACGCCTGATTTGGGATAGGTGCAACGGTACAACTGAAAAATTAATGACGAGTAAATACTTAGAATTGACGTTTTCTGCACGTTTGTTTGTGGATGTGCTGTGACGAGATTCAGATTCTATAGGCTAATGGGTGCTCGTGCTACATCAGACCTTTTATTGGTGCTATAGCGGCATTCGTGCTATAGCGAGACTCAAGCGGTTATTTTTGTACTGTTCAATTTCCAAATTTCGTATCTCGATTTCTATGATCCATTTTTTAAATTTTTATTTTATGAAGTTTTCATACAATTAATTTAAAGTGCAGACTTGTTTATATTTCAATTTCAAAGTTTTTATCACATTTTTAACAATAAACTAAATCAACCACATACATATACAAGGTCTCCTCGAATATTTTCGACTGCAAACTCTTGTTTTCGTGGAATGAAAGGAACTTTTAAGAAAAAGCAAAATAAGAAACTTGATGTCAGAAAAAACTCAATGAATACCAATAGACTTCGGCTTGTTCTTGACAACAATAATGTTATAATTGAAGGAAGGAGAAGTTAAACTTAACGAAAATACTTGAAAAAACAGCAAAAAACACAAAAACTTGTCTAAATGAGTCCAAAACGCCAATTTTAGTTGACAACATCATTTTCCAAAAGCTCCCTTATCAGCTGTAAGAATTTGTTTCGTGGCGATTAGACCATGAATTTATGAGGCTAAAAGACTTGACCCAGCATAAAAAGGGCCAAAGTTAGTGTGACGTAATCACTTCTTCAATTAGTTGGTATTTAAAAGGGAGCTAGCAGCCCTGCGACAGAAGTTGACTTGACTGGCTCATACTTTACCGCGGTTCAGTTTAAAGTTGACTAACTGTTCTAAAAATATTTGCTTAGGGTCGATTCATAATTACAGTCCGTACAACCGTCTAAATTATAAGTAATCACGCCACAAGATAATCTTATACGTAGAGTTCTGCCCGGGCCTCTAGCGGGCCCGGACCCGGCCCGGAGAGATTTTTCAGAAATGGGCCCGGAACGTAAAATTCCGGGCCCCGGGCCGTGCGCAGAAATCCGCAAGCCCAGGGCCGTCTCGAGCTTTAGCAGCGCGTGAACAATGACTGCATTGCATATATATATGCACACACAATGCATTTTCTTAATACTTGCTGAAGTCTGTGCCGGGCCAGCCCGCGGGCTCCGGGCCCGCTCCGGGCCGGCCCATGGGCCCCGGGCCTGCTCCGGTCCGGCCAGCGCTCCGTTCCTGCCCGCGGGACCCGGGCCAATAGGCCCGCTACGGCCCACCTGGCCTGTAGCGGTCCGCGTGCCCCGGGCCGCGCCCGGAAGCGCGCTAGTAGGCCCGGCCCGGGCCAGGCCCAGAAAATTTGCTAGCGGCAGAACTCTACTTATACGCTAGGTATTAGTACGTCACTATTTCGTAATTTAGCCTGCTGAACGGCTGTAAGTATTTGACCCTTATATATGTAAAATAAAGAAAAAAGGATGAAAACTTCATAATAGTTTACAAATTACAACCATCTTACTATCACGATTACATATCATGACGACAATATTTCAAAATGTAAGGCAGATTTTGTACAGCAAAAAACAATTAAAAATAGTGGGACTATTTTACAATAAAATGGAAGAAAATTTTCACCATACAATAACAAGACGCAAAAACAAAACACACACATACACACGGAAGTATAGTATAGTATATATTAATATAGCTCACACACGGAATATTTGTATTTTCCTGCTACAGTCTCTGGAGTCTCTTCCTTGAGCTGATATTAAGGTTACCAAAAACTCAAGCGTATGAGGTTAATGAAAACGTTAAAAACCATGAAAATTGATAACCAGAGCTTTTAGTAAATTAAAGTGCCATCTTGATTTATTTTCACGTAAAGTGTATCAGCTCGTATAATAAAGTTAATAACATCACTGTTTTGTGCTTAGAAAATTCATGCTTATAAATAAGTTTTTGTTAATTCACAAACAAGTAATTTAATTTGCAAGTGCTTCTAAAAATAATTATTGTCAGCAAACACATGATTTTTACGTATACAAGCACAAAATACTGTGTATTATACTATACCTATGCTTTTCTGTATTATATAATCTTTATAGTATGAAGAATTATGTAATAAGTTATTATTGCCATTTTTTGATCTAGTATATTACACATTAAAAACTGACTATTACTTTAATAAAACATTTTATACATTTGTTTTATTCTAAAAAATTGTCCTGTCTTTTATGACAACTACCAAAGTCGTCAATGCTCATGCATTAAAGGGGTAGTGTCGCCAAAGCAGTCAACTTTGCATGTCTGTAAAAATTGTTTAGTAAAATGTTAGAAATTGTTTTTCCACATTTTGAATGTATGTCAAGGCAATTATTTTTGAAAAGTTTCATCAAAGTTGGTGCAGCATACAGTTTGCAATGAAGACGGAAAAATGATGTTTTAAAAACTATTCACCTTCGATAATTTCGTCACAATTATCAAAGTATTTGTTTAATTTGATTACACTGACTAAAAGCACATGTTGTATTTTATGCACACAAAATTTAGTGCGAACTACTTGAAGTCTGTGAAGTAAAACTCGTTGGAACTGTAAAGCTGTACGTAAACAGTGAAGTACTCACAGCAATAATGACGAATTATAAACAAGTAAAAGTTTACTGCAAAAGTAGTTCAGTGAGTGAGAAGTTAGAAGGGTTAACGTTTGACAACATTAGGCCTGTTGCGCATTAAAAACTAATCGCAAACAAAAAGTACGTATTAATGAGAAGAGCTTGACACTCTTCATATTATGCCTTGGGACAGTCGTCCATGGTGAGGTCTGAGTGTCACAATTCCAGAGGAAATATCAAACGCGGCCATTTTATGTGGACAAAATTATATGAAATCCTGTTATGCATTTGCACAGATTTACTGCTTAGCCGTTCCAAATTCTCTCATACAAAAATTGATAAACACGCTCTAATTTGAAAGTAGAGAACCGCGTCTGTTGATTAAAGAGTTTCGTAAATCAGTTGCTGTATCTATATTCCAAAGGAAATAAAACGCGAAACAACACCGCGTTCATAAGCTACATGAGTACAGATTAGCGTTACATAGATGACAAAAAGTCAAACTCATAAAATTTGTTTTTAGTACTAGTTAAAAAAGCAACTATTGGGCAAAAAAATGTGCAAAAAAACTGCCAATTAAAAGTTAAAAAATACAGCCTGAATTTTAAAAAAGAGCCGAAACTTGGGATCGAACCAGGTACCTTTAGATCTGTAGTCTAACGCTCTATCAACTAAGCTATTCCTGCTTGTACTTTCTTTACTTAGAGTCTGTAACTATTAATAACTGATAAATAGTATGTAGCGTGAGATAACATTTAGTTTGATGTGTTAACCTGATTTGCAGAGATAATCATTGGTAAACCATTATTTTTTTAAAACGTATAAAATTTTTGTGAAAAGGAAGTCTTAATGTGTGCTAAGTGATGATTGCTAAAAGCACGATTCCCCTGCACGGTGCCAATAAATTCAATATACCAGTTATTGACAGTGACAGTCACGAATCGGTGGCTCAGATAGTAGAGTTTCTGATCATTAATCTGATAACTGACGGTTCGATTCCTGCTCGTTTTTTTTGAAGCTTCAATTTCATCAGTTTGAGATGGATTGTTATTATATGTATATAACAGCTTATATAGGTAATGCATAATATACATGGCGTTATTAGCAGTCTGATGACCGGCACATTACTACAGCAAAGGTAAGAGCAAACACACGCACACAACACAAAAGGTAGGCATGCTGTCAGGTAAGTGTGTGTAATTTACAGATTCTGCAAATCCTATACAAACCAAGTATAAAGTACCTGTTGCGCTGTGGCGCAACAGGAAAAATATAGAAGCTTATTTTGAAATCAAAAGAAATACGTACCTTCATTTTTCTGTTTTCATATTTGTGGCAAAGAATTGTACTTCGACACATTGAGTGTATATAATTCACAGGCAGGCCAGTCTGATATCTGACTTGATTTTTTGAACTTTTATGTTCCGATTGTGTGATGTCTGGCTTGCAGATGCCGATTGGTCCAAGATATTGGTCGATGGTGGTAGACTAGTGTCTGGCAGTAATTATTTGACGCCATACAGCCGCGGACTAGTTTCTCAGTGAGCATCCTATTTTGAAGCAAAAGCTCTCTTGTGCAACTTATGGACAAAACTGCTTTGGCGACACTACCACACCACCTTAGCCTTAACAGCTACAAAATAAACACACACGTTAAATCTTCACTTGAAATTACTGAGAATGCAGTTAATTAAGTGACGTTGTTCACTAGATTTGCAAAAAATGCTCACTTTATACTGAATTCTTTATACATAGAAAACTTGACTGGTGTATCGTTCCCGACAACAAACAAGTTGCTGGTAATGTCTCGCTATAAAGAGTAACCACTTAGTGGGTGGTGATAAAAAGGGAATCATTTATGTTCCTTTTATATGTACTAGCGAACAAAGCTTCATGAATGAATTTTTAATGACTAAAGTACTTATCATAAAAATATGTTAGGTTACCGGGGCAAACATGTTCACGTGACAACTTGTCTGTGTAGTGGGTGAACTCTGGTTGAGAATATAAAATATCATTTCTATCTGATTTGGCTGACAAAAAACACTCCATCCTAAGACAAAACGAAACATTATGATTACATTATGAAAAAACAACTAAAATTAGTTTGATCAATAACTAGTAGATGTGATCGTCATACCATTTGTTTTGTCTTAGATTTTAGCTTAGACCTGAGACAAAGAGAAATTTCATAACGAAAAGAACGACTTGCAAGCACCAAGAGTACAACGGGTAGTCACAAAAATTAGGTACTTCGGCGTATTATGGTATTACGCCACTTCTTTTCTCTCAAGATTCAGCAAATTTCGGTCAGAATTTCATTTTCTTGGTTTTTTTACAATCATCCTCATACCAGAATTTATTAGTGCGCGGATTTAACAGTTTTTTTACAGTTAACGTATGTAATCACTAATGTTTTTCTGAGGACACGAATTATGAAAACATATTTTTCACGTTTTACAATCAATTTAATTCAACCACCATCATTACAAATTTGTTAGTCCAAATTTCAAAGGTATATAATGTCAGTTATGGTAAAGTGCTGTAAAGTAAAGTTTTTGTGCTGTACTACTGTATAATGTATAGTCTTGTACAGTATACCGTTCTACACATTATACATTCGTAATGCTTTCAAATTGCAACCTAGTAATTATAATAACAACTTTCACAACGAGTACAGTTTGTAAAAAAACAAAATGATAAAAACAAAATATAAAAGTTTTCCTGTAAAATTAAGCAGTCTAATTTCGTCTGCTATAACAATTCAAAAACATTATCACAAATTACAATCAAATTAAAACTGCAGGCAAATCTCAAAACACGACTTCATATTTTAAAAAACAAAGAATCTCTACCAAGCAGCAGCTCCTAGCAAAATAAAACACTGTATGACATTTGCCAATACGGGTTTTGTTTCCAAGGCAAGTATGAGACAACAGTTGTGTTTGAAGAGAATTTTCTCAACTTTCCAAGTAGGAGTAGGTATAATCTGAAAATCGGGATAATTTTAATGTGACACAATATCAAATTTGAGACACACGGAATATAAGTGGGTAAATATGGATTGCAGAAATCCATTTGCATGTGAACTTTGGACCCTTCAGTCCAGGCTGGGGCAGAATTCAACAAATTGTTAGTAATTTTAGACATCTGTTTATAACTTACGGCCTATTCTACTTTGATAAATATGTATTTAGAGTGCTGAGAAGTCCTACAACGAAATGGCATGAAATCGCACGCGTGCTTTCATTTTATGGCGAGTCAATGTTTTTGTTTTTTGTCGTTGTAATGAACAATTACATAATAGTTGAATAATAGTCACAGCCGGCAAGTTAACATTTACGACCCTTATTTTGTTTTGTCAAACTGAGTACCGTTATTTTAATAATTAATATTAATATTAAAAGTCTGTATTTAAAATACTTTTAATATTAATAATTTTATTAATATTAAATTAAAAATAAATTGAGAATTTTATTTATATTAATATTAAATTAAAAATATTTCAGGAATTATATTTATATTAATATTAAATTAAAAATAAATTGAGAATTTTATTTATATTAATATTAAATTAAAAATATTTTAGCAATTGTATTTATATTAATATTAAATTAAAAATAAATTGGCCGTATTAATATTAAAAAGCACTTTATTTTTAATATTCTTTTTAATAACGGCTGGCATATACAGCACAAGTATATGCCTGTGCAGAAACTGACACGCTGCATTTATATTAATATTAAAAATGCATTTTTATACAATTTTAATATTATTTTAAATACAGCGTAGCTCATGTGTTCGCATTTCAACCCGAAATTTGAAGTCACATTGGCATGGCTATTATTTTTTGCGTTAAGGGGCTCATTCCTTTGCCGTATTAACTAGGCATGGGCACGTTTACAAAAATCTGTAAACGTTTAAACGCTCGCATTTACAGATGAGAAAACGCGTTTAAACGTTTAAACGCGTTTTCCGGTTGTAAACGTTTTTTGACCGTTTAAACGTTTAAACAAAGAAACTGAGTCTTGAATTTTTCGGTCTACATGCTCAAAAATAAGCAATCTGAAGCTAGTACTACAAAAAAATTGCATCTAGACTAAAACTATAACAAGATTTGCTATTCACGATACCCTGGTTAACCCTTTCATGCCGGGACTTTCCCTGCAAAGGCAGCTAGACTCTGACACCCTCTAGTTTTTTGGCCATTGCTCGAGCTACGTGCGTCGTAGAGATATCGCGAAACCGCCATTCGACAGAGAAATGAATGGTGAACAAAACATAATAAGTAGATTAAGGGTCTAGGACGCACCGTTTTTGAGTTATAAGCGCTCAAAGGTGAAAGTTTGTGAAAATTTGCGCCATCGCTCAGGCATAATATGTACCTCACCCTAGAGTATTAAAACAGCAACCGTGCGCTTTCCATAGTTGAATACCAGAAATAAACTACAATATCCGCTGTATCTGATGCACAAAAAGCTGGCTGCCAGAGTTGCGATTAATTACCATAGTGTGGCCATAAAATAAATACTACTTTTGGGATGAAAAAAAGTCAAAATTTCACATTGCTTAACTAAGCATAGGTTTTGTTGTATCGCAGTAGAAGTAAAATTTGGCTGCTAAATACAAAGATCTACGACTGGTAAAAAAAGGTTTGAGGATTAGCTGCTTGGAACAAACTGCACAAGTTTTATAAACCCGGATAGGGTATTCATACCGTTGGTGCCATATGGCCCGTCAAGGCATGAAAGGGTTAAACATAAACGCGTATAAACGTTTAAGCGTTTAAACGTTAAAACGCGTTTAAACGTTTAAAAGTTTTAACGTTTAACCGCGTTTAAACGTTCAAACGTTTATACGTTTAACCGCGTTTAAACGTTTAAACGTATAAACGGTTAAACAAGTGAGCGTTTAAACGTTTAAACGGTTAAACAAGTGAGCGTTTAAACGCGTTTAAACGTGTAAACGGTTAAACAAGTGAGCATTTAAACGCGTTTAAACGGTTGAACAAGTAAGCGTTAAAACGCGTATAAGACGTTTAAGCAATTATACAGGTAAGCGTTTAAACGTTTAAACGTTTGAACGTTTAACCGCGTTTAAACGTTTAACCGTTTAAACGTTTAAACGCGGTTAAACGTTTAAACGTTTAAGGTGGTAGAGTCGCCAAAGCAGTTTTGCTCATAGGCTGCAAAATGAAAACTTTTTGCTTTGAAATTGTACGTTCACTGAGAAACTAGTGAAATGCCATATGGTGTCAAACAAAGGCATAGTCAGGGGAGGGGGTCGCGACCCCCCCCTTTTGGTCGAACCTGAAGAAATTGTCAACAAGGGTCCCTCCTTTGGTTTTTATTGCCCGGCCTAAAAAAATTTCTGATACGTCTCCAATTGACCAAATTTGGCCTAAAAATCAAAAATTTCCTCCCAATTTTTTTCTGGGGGCTGCCGCCCCCAGACCCCTGCGACTATCAGGCTTACTATTCCTCGTTTTTCGTCAAAGTCTATGCACGTATACACGACGAGTACATAATGCTACATTTACTTGTGCAACACACTGTCTGGTGTAATTGCCCAAATTCGGTCTAAAAATTGGAAAAAACTTTTTTCTTGGGGCTGCCATTCTGCCAACCCCAAACGCCTGCAACTTTGGGGTTTAGTATCTTGCGTTTGTAAACGTCCGGCCTAAAAAAATTTCTGATACGTCTCCAATTGACCAAATTTGGCCTAAAAATACAAAAATTCTCTATTTTTTTCCTGGGGGCTGCCGCCCCCAGACACCTACTGTTCTGTGGTTTATTATTATTGGAGTAAAAAGTAGTCACCCCAACAACAGCAAGAACAGAGCAAACACAAGGACCTGCAGCTTAGGGACAGTTTTTGAGGGCAAGGACAAATCACAATGACAGAAGGACAGAAATGCAGGAACCACAAAGGCAGCACACCTGTAAAGCGAAACAGGAAATGTGGTGGAACTGTGATAGTGTTGAGCGACAAGGAGATGAAGTTAAGGTTGAAACGTAAAGGTGAAGCGAGTGCCCAGAGAACGTTATAACGTCACTGAAGTATACTGTTTAGGACAAGGGTGCACACTATTGCATTTGTTTGCAATGTTTGTGCTTTCGGCACTAGCTGAAACCAATAATTTTTGAAATATTAATATTAAAATTAATATTAATATTAAAAATAGAAAATTTTCGTATTTATATTAATATTAAATTAAAAATAAATTGAGAAGTTTATTTATATTAATATTAAATTAAAAATATTTCAAGAAACGCATTTATATTAATATTAAATTAAAAATAATTTGCAAACTTTATTTATATTAATATTAAATTAAAAATATTTTACGAATTGTATTTATATTAATATTAATATTAAAAATAAATTCCAATATTAAAATAACGGTA